>JAQGBY010000305.1:0-49698 GCA_034698785.1 Mycogona germanica | reverse complement strand
AGTGTGTGGTATGGTGTGCTTGGTTGGAACTGTTATCTGGTTTATTTGGTTGTCTCGTGAAATCGACGACGTCATGCATTTGATGTGGAGACGCCACATTATTTTAGTTTGAAGCGAAAGGGAGATTATCCAGAATTTTGTATGGGTTATCTTAATATTAAATATTGAAAATTGAGATCTGATAATCCGTCTCTAGCGAATCATGAAGGTTTACTAACTGTATGTTAATTATTATGTAATTTCATAGATCCGTTCGAGAGTTAATCTCCGGACATAGAATTACTCTTCGTTTCTTTTAAAAACTAGTTCTAGTACTGTTTCTTATATGGAGATTAATAGAGACAGCTGCAAAAGAAAAGATCCTCATGTTGGAGCCTTCGGTATACCTAATTATCTTAAAGATTGCAAAAGATTTCATAGAAAAGCTGTTGGGATTAGTAGATGATTTCCTGGTTTTAATCTTTTCGAGTCTGGTGTTCACTACAGCAAGTCGCTCCATTCTTTAGAGTTGTTTCGCGTATGTATGCGAGTTTCGAGTCTGGTAATTTGTGACGCGCGAAAACCCGGGAAGACACGTCGAACATTAAGATCGTAGTCCGCGGTCAACCACGACCGTCTGTTCGGTTCGTTTTTCCCCCTCCTCCCCTTCCTTCTCGGTGGGCGCCATCTTGCGTCGAGCTCGATTTTCGTTCGCCTTGGAAGTTTCTTTATCGTCGCCAAGATTTCCAGTTGGAGGCTTGCCCACTTGCTGCTGCGTGGCCATGCTGCCAGATACCGGATCTGTCGTCGCAAGCCAGTATCTCTGATAGTTATGCCAAAACATATTGCAGTCGACGAAACGTGACGTCATATGGAGGTGCTGCGGGATGGGTTTCTGCCTCGTGATTTTAATGGGCAATTACTTGTAAAATGTTGCCTACCGCAGTTCAGGGAACCCGGGGCACAATGTTTGTATTTTTTCAAGCTTTGAGTGAACCAAATCCGTCTAGCATTTTCTGAAGTGCAGGGTTATGACAATTTGTCATAGCTCTGCATAATCTTTGAATATCTTTGAATATTTTTAAGGAATGAGAAAAAATCTTATTTAATTAAAGAATCCCTGTACGATATTCTATTCTCCATTCTATTCTAATCATGCTTTTACGTTTTCAAAACTATAATTGGGATTTTAATTGGAACCTCTCACAGATTATGGATTCTTCCGCGACTATAAGGAGTGGTTAGAGTCCCCTGAACACATTAAGTGTCCAGGGTGACTGGAGACATTAAAAAATATATGCTATAGAACAATTAGTTTGTTCCTTCGATTATGATATTTTATAATTTCTAATTAAATATTTTTAAATTGAAATCATACAAAAATTATCCGAACTGCTTGATCTGGTAAACTTGTTTCGCTTGGCAACGCCGGCCAATAATTCCGTGTTATTTGCGCCATCTAGCAGGAAAAGTAGGAACTTACTGACTTGTTAATTGAGAAGGGAGAAAGGCAACGCTGTTAGTCGATTTGCATTTGAATTCTTGGCATGTTGAAGTAGTGAAAGAAAATGTCACGTTAAGCCAAAACCTTTTTGTGCAGCACCGACAGATGCTGCAGAAATTGAATTTGTAAATGTAATTGGTAATTAGCATTATAAAACTTACAGTCCAAGAAAAATACGCCTGACTTTCAACCCTTCCTTTGCTGCTTGTTTACAAATGTAAGCACCAAACAAAAATATTAAAGCGAGGTTATATTTGGTGAATTTGACGAAAGTGGTTTAGTCTCTGTCCTTGTTGAAATGTTACGTCATCATCTTTCTTGGGGAGAGTGTACAGCGCCACCTCTGCTGTGCAATTGGCAGCGCTCTTTCGATTCAATTTCAGGAAGACATTGCCAAGAAAAACGAAGAAAAAAAAATATCCCCTGCTGCTCAACCCGACGGAAATCTCCGGCCCACGGTGTCGCATGATTTCGTTGAGGCCTGCTCTATTTTGGAATTTTTGGAAAGGTCTGCGACGGCGTCGTGTCGGTTTCCGCTCCTGGGCGAATTTCGAGCGTGCGTGACGAATTTCGTAAATTCTTGTCGTCAAAAAGTATTGTCCGGCGCGAAATTTTTGGTCGAAACCGGAACGATTTTTCACGGTTAATTCCACCCGGTGGCACGCCCCAATTCATACCTACGTCCAACAACGAATCGCAATGGATGTGGGTTGCGTTGACTAGGCCTGACATCCGCGACCGGAAGACTTGAGGTTTTGGGCAATCTGCCTTGCTTACTTGATTGAAGGTTATGAAGACAGGAAATGCTGTTGGCGATATTCTTTAACACCGACGACAACCAACAGATGCCACCAAGACCTATTCTGCAACAATTAACGAAAATTGCATCAACACTTTTTAATCAACAAGTACATGTACATGTACAATTTATAAGGAGTAAATATTGACGTCATGTGCGTCAATCTTGATATGTTCCTGCGCCACTTGTTTATAGATCGGGGACCAGATGATACAACTATCGAAAGTAATGGTGACTTTAACTAGTTAGTGGTAAACTCCAGCTTAACTATAGAACTCTTGAAAGTCAGCTTCTTAATTCGCTAAGGAGAAACAAGTGGCGCCGCATCGCGTGCAAATGTTGCGGTAGGTTGGGCGCGCGCGCGTCTCGCAAAACATTTTCTAAAAATACAGAAGAAAAAATTGTCTGACAGATCCGTTGCAAAAGATCAACACGGCTGATTATTCGAGGCTCCGGGGTGCGGCGATGATGCTAATAATCTCGACGAGATAGGCCTATTTTTAGGACGCCAAAGCCTTGG
This sequence comes from Mycogona germanica, assembly GCA_034698785.1. Lineage (NCBI taxonomy): Eukaryota > Metazoa > Arthropoda > Diplopoda > Chordeumatida > Chordeumatidae > Mycogona > Mycogona germanica. Next base: position 46,896 of record JAQGBY010000305.1, on the reverse strand, counting down.
GGCGCGGTTTTGTGCGAGATTGTCAGCACCGACGTCTTAAGTCTCGCTGAGGTGTTTTCTTTTTTTCTACCCCCCCACCACCTCCCATGTTACACGCTTCCGTGACGTTCCCGGAGCGTTCTAGACGATTTTCGAATGACTCCCAAAACCGTTTCTACATGTGGCCTTTCTGACTTGAGCAAACAAGGGGTTGGGAAAAACAGATCGAGAAGACAAAATTGTTTTCAAAATTAGCTACATAAAAATGTTGAGATGTCTTAAGAATGAAGTCTAAATTTTCTATTTTTGAACTACTCGATCAAGCAACAGCTTCTAAATTTTGTCCTCGAAATACAGTTTTTTGAAAATCGTCAGATTTTCTGAAAAAGATAAGTTATTGCGGGGAATCTATGTATGTCGTACACACTGCTTGTAATACACCACCTTGAATTACCATCACTAAATAGTTATATAAATAAGTAAAATAAACTAATGATAGCAAGACAATTTAATCTTTCAATTACAGTGAAATCGAAACATCACAAATTGCACCATCTTGTTTTTGTGAATTGTAAAAGTATATAGTTCCGAAGTTCACTGTGTGACGTTATTAGGCGCATTCATTTAACCCCGACTATATCTCATTAACGCAACAGCAATGACCTAAAATGAGTTGCGTCAACCTAGACATTTCTATCATTTGCGTAACTTTCATGTCGCTACGTTACGCCGTTCGTGAGCTATCCGTGTAAGCGACGGAAAAAACCAACTGCATTTTATAGAATTGGTTGTTTAGGGTTACTAAGGAAATATATTTTTGAGTTTAATGTTTAAAAATGTTTGCATTACACTATCTGACAATCACTTCACCAGCATTTTAGAGGCATAGAAAATGTCTTGAAAATTGTGACAAGGTGAGACAGTAATGTGTCTTTGATTTTTGTCAGGTTGATTGTCGATAATATCGGTTCCGTTTAAGTCAATCCATGTAAATACACTCAACTCAATATGCAACGACTTGTGTCAAGTTCCAGCTGGTGCCTAGCCTAGACACACATGCGATGTCAGTGGGATTTTTTCTTGCAGCCGCCCCGTCTAATGTCAACCCTCGTGACTGGAGCGGCATTTGTTTTGCCAGCCGCTCTCCGCTCCGCCTATTTTCGGTAACCGATGATAGTTTATCGTTTACTTATGAATCACGATTGCCTAATAATAACGTCTCAGTGGGTGTTCACAAGTCGGTATTTAAAACCGCGGAAATGATTTTTTTTAATAGCTGTATTTTGAGATACGTCTTTTTTGCGCCTGCATTTCAATTGCCAAACAGTTTGGGGACGTGTGCTGCTTAGAGCGACATTATCAAATATGAATTTACTGTTTGTTTAGCTAACTGACTTCTTCACAATTGATATAATTTTAAATTAATAAGAAATATATATTGATATTTGTCTATTATTACGTTCCTCAGTATCCCAGAATCAACAACCATTAAACAATATTGTATCTTCGACTGACTTTACACAAATACATTTGTTCCCCTATAGCTAAATGATAATTAACAAAAATATTGCATCAATATTACATCAGTTACATCAATTTACATCAATATTGTTCCTCAGTGAAAGACCCGTTCTTGTACAATAAACAAGATCAAGTAGGGTGGACTAAAGTGTCTAACAATCGAACATTATCTGCAACTAGTAATAAATGTTTATTAATTATAAATATTCCTTATTAAAAATTTATTTGTACTCAACCAAAAGATAAAATGAAAAAGCATCCGATATACGAGCGTAGCACTTTTAAAACTCTTTGAAATTATCTTGATAAATTGCATTTAATTTATCGAATTATTTCCAGCATCAACCAACAGTAGTCGATTAAGAAATTATTCAAAAATGAAACAGTGGTAATTTTTCGACGTACTCAAAACTCTGATTTGAAGACATCTGAACAAAAAACTGTTACGTATTAATTTAAGCACCACATAGCCAGCCCCAGAGAAAAATCGTTGACAACTTCCCAATCAATGTCTTCAAATTGTCGCCATCTTAGAGTTTGTGTTACAATTAACCTGACGTGCGAATTTGTAGATCCGAACTATGAAGTTGAGAGAGGCTAGTAGGGGTCCCCCCGGGCAGTGCTGGATCACTGTTGTTAGACTTCCAGTCTTAGTGCTGTCTATTGTGCTAGCCCTAATTTAAGGGGGTCTCCTCCCCCCCTTTTTTGTCTCTTTTGTTGCTGCCATCATCCAAACAACCACAACCTTCTAACCACGCCTCTCCCCCGCACTACCTTCCACCAGGGTCTTCGAAAGAGTGGTGGTTTACTTCGACACCTTTCTGGGGCTCATCCCCCTCTCTTTTGTGCTGGGTGTTTACGTCACTCTGGTGGTGACGCGATGGTGGCAGCAGTTTTTAGCCATCCCCTGGCCCGACAAGTAAGTCCATCTCGTCTCATGTCTCGCATCTCTGTTGTTTCTCCTCCTCGCGTCCTGCTCTTTTTTACCCCCGCCCGCAATTCACCCGCCATCCGTATCCATTCCACCACCACTGTAACACCTCTCATCTCCCATTGGCCACCCGTCACCAACACCACCACCACCACCACTACCACCACCACCATCCCCTGCCTGCCTTTTTTTTTGCTTTCTCCGTCCTCTCCCCCGCCTGCTTATATGTGCTACGGGAACGAACCCACCCACGCACACGTGCGTGTACCCGTTGGTGCCACCTATCAGGCACTTCGAGAGACTGGTGGCGCACTGCGACGAAGTGACCAACATGATTCCGCTGACATTCGTGCTGGGCTTTTACGTGTTCTTCGTGGCTGATCGCTGGTGGCAGCAGTACATGGCCATCGCGTGGACTGACAAGTAAGGCGGGGGCTCACCGTCGCTGATTTGATCTGAGACGTGCTGATTGGGAGTGGAGTGTTGTCACTAAGAAAAGTCGCCATTTAGGTGTTGCCCCCCCCAAGACGATTGTTAACTATGTAACCGATTTGTGTATTTTCTTCTTGCCACCTGTGTCTTAACAGATTAACACCAACTTCGGAGCATAAGGGAACCCACACGGAGCAGATCCGTGGAAAATCGACGACGAACTGGCGAGGCTCCATCAATAAAGTAATCTGTAGTTTATGAAATGTCATAACCCTGAGAATCTTAATTTTTTTTCTAATTTTTTTAAGTTACGACGAAGGTGGTGATGGGTGAAAGGGTTAAGTACACGTTTCACAGACTGCAGTTTATTATTTTTATTTATGGAGCCTCGCCAGCCCGTTGTCGATTTTTCCACAATTCGGTCCCGTGTTTGTTCCCTTATGTTTAAACATTTCATCGTCGACTTTTACATATTTTTCGTCTATGGTTATTTTAAAACGCTATCTGTAATAGCCATCCCTCGATTTTTATGCTTTATTGCTAATAACAAAATTCTAAACTTTAAAAAATAATTGTCTTCCGAGTACGAATTATGAATACTTACATGAAACTGATTTGCCAAATTCATAATTTTTTGACAGGCCATCGTGCACGAAAAAATAAATTGTAGATGATAGTGAAATAATCTGACTCTAATAACGGTTAAAAATTTCTAACTCTTAATTTAGCAGTAACTCGAGTTTATTTTATTTTATGTATTTCTATTTTACTTCATAGTTAGTTCTTACATCACTCGTTAATACGCAATACAATTGTATGGAAACAATTGTTTTGAATATTTAAATTAAATATGATCTATGAAAGTATTCGCGGTTTAAAAAAAAACAATAACGAAGATTTCAAATCTACAGACGAAACAAAACAAAAATCTTATGTTACATAATCAGAAAGATTTAAAAAAAATTTGTAACCCATAATGTTTTTTAAACCTTGTAATTGCTTGCCTCCCATTTTCCAAGGTATTGTTTACCACCCTGTTCTCATTTCCATGCATGCCTGAATGTTAGTGATGTCCAGGTCAAGATTACAATCTGACTAATCGAATGTGTAACATTGTTTTACAATTTTCAATTCTATCATTTTGGTTTTAAGTGGCCATTTTAGTTTTCACGTTGCCATCTTGTTTCGCTCTACGTTTCTTTGTCAGATTGGCGCATTGCATCGCGCTTTACGTGACGGGCACCGACGAACATTCCCGCATGATTCGCCGGACGATTGCCCGCTACCTCAATCTTAGTCTGATCCTGGTCCTGCGATCCATCTCGATGGCCGTCAAGAAGCGTTTTCCGACGCTCCAGCATCTGGTAGAGGGAGGTTGGTGGGTGAAACAAGACTCCTCGCACACGTGATTCGATTTTTTGGGGATGTGGGGGATTTAGGTTGGGTGTCCAGGGGGACGGGAGCAATTCCTTCCCTCCTCCTCTTTCAATAGACGAACTTTATTCATCTTACAATCAATGTTTAGAAAAGCAATTGTGTGGTTGGTCTAACCAGCATTGAACCAAATACACAAACAAATAGCAAATCTATTGTTTTTAGAATTACACAAGACAAACACGATCAATTTTTAATCTGACATAGATTGTATGCTCATAACAGTAGCCTTTCTTGATGATTAATAAAATATTTCAGAGAAAAATAAATATTCTGTATAATGTCAAACAATAGTCTCGAAAAAGCTATAAATATTAGCTTTATTGTTCAATCATCTTCAAATTAAAAAATCAGAAAACCAAAAGAACATAAATTGCAGTATCAATCTCAGCCAGATGACATTAACATTATTTTTATAAAACCGACAGCAAATATTTTTATTTGTTGTCTGAAGTTGAACTACATTTGTCATTGTAAAATATTTGATTTCGTCAGTCAATTTTTAAATATGTAAAGTTTTTCCCTCAATCAGCAAAGAGGAGGAGAGGTTGGGTTTCTTTTGCAAGGGTTCAGAGTCCCCATACAGGATGTTACTCTTGACCGATGTTTGCCGACAGGGTTCATGACCAAGAGCGAGCTGGACATCTATCAGTCGGTTCCGTCGTCCGAGTTCAATACCTATTGGATTCCGTGCACCTGGGTCATCAGCCTCATCAAAGACGCCAGGAAGAGCAAACTAATTGTGGACAACCAGGGGCTGAAACTCCTGGTTGAAGTGAGTCAGTTTCTGTTGAAAAAAAATTGTTTATCACTATTAGAAAATAATTTGACTTGGCTGTAAAATAGCATTACATTTCACATCACAAAAATAAACAAAATTTTGTAGCACATTTTAGAAGACGAAATTAAAGTATGCGACTTGTTTCATATATACGAAATGAATAAACTTGAAGAGAACTTGATTATTAAACGAAAGATCCACTCGGGCACAGTCCCAAAGACAGCATCTTATCTATTTAGTTATCTGTTATTCTGTAAAATGTCTTAAAGTATTGTAGGAGGCACATAAATATTGCAAAGGTATTATACAGTATTTGTAAAATGTAATTACATTGTAGCAACATGTCTATAAAGAGGCTCTTCCACCTGCAATGAATTAAAAGTTTCTTTTTTTTTTCGCAATTTAGGAATTCAATGAGTTTCGTTCCAAATGTGGTTTACTTTGGAGTTACGATTGGGTCAGCATTCCACTAGTCTACACCCAGGTTGGTATCTAATATCTATTTTTTGTTTTTATAAAGATATATACTGTGTACCATTTATTAAAGGATCGTTCATTTCTGTCACAAGATGACGCTTACTTCTGGAGCATCGATCCTGTTATTATTACTATGATTGGTGAATTAATTGTTGTTTCTGCCCGGTGATTGGCCAATTTAGGTGGTGACGTTGGCCACGTACTCATTCTTCGCTGCCTGCGTCATCGGTCGTCAGTATGTGAATCCCATCGGACCGGAAGCCACCGCCAAGTTCATTGATCTCTACATCCCCATCTTCACCTTCTTGCAATTCTTCTTCTATATGGGACTCCTGAAGGTGGCTGAGGCTTTGATCAATCCATTTGGAGACGACGACGAAGACTTTGAGTTGAATTGGATGATCGATCGTCACTTAAAGGTACTGACTGATTTGTTATCTTTACAATGCATTCAACACAACCGCACAGTGAAGAAAAACATGCTTCCATTGAAAAATCACTGTTGCCCCGTGTTAAGAGGCAATCACACAACACACCGCTGCTTTCCAATTTGCAGATGATCTATTGCTGCAACTTTGTGCGTCGCTCGCATAGAAATTCCATTAGTAAAGTATTACAAAAACATGTTAAAAATGCTTAACAACTTGCTAGCCTCAAATCCACCACAAGGGGTGGTGAGATAATTTTGCCACTACGTTTTTCTTATGTGTCCCATTATTATTTTTGGTGTTACAAAATCCACAAAACGATGTTCAATAATTTGTGGGGAAATTGGAACTCGCATTTTACAGCATTGCCTGTGTTTTCTTTAAGGTGAGCTATCTGGTGGTGGACACCCTACTGCATCGAGTTCCGCCACTGGTCAAGGACCAACACTTTGACGATCCGGAGCCGACGCTGGCCTACACCAAGGCGGCCATGATGTACAAGAAGAAGACGTTCCGGGGCTCCGTAGCGGCCGTCCTGTACGCGCCCGTAATTGGCTGTTTGCGTGTGACATCACCTGCATGTGACTCCCATCCAACCAATCGGGATGCACGCCCAGGTAATTAACACGCCTGTGCGGGGGGAGCAGCAGCGAACCTAGCGACCATCGCTGATACCTTCTCCCCTCTCTTGCCGTCTTATGGCGAAAGTGTCGGCGAGTGCCGCTAGTGGCGCTTTGTTGTGACGCGGCTATTCACCATCAAAACCTCTTTGACGAACAATCCCCTTCTTTCCGAGTGACTGACATTTCTTCTTTTTCATTTATAATAATTTCAAACACTGTTAATTTAAAAAAAAGATACATTAATGCATGTTTTCTGTATGTGTGGTCAAACTTTTTAAAAACATTAAATTTTGGTTTTATTTTGAGTCGTATGATTGATTTTACTGACAGTAATTTTATATTACGATAATTTTACTTTGTATTTTCTCTTATTTTGCAAATCTAAATGAGTGTGGTTTTCTTTTCTTTTGCATGATTGATTTTTTTAAATACACGTAAATGCACGATATTTGTAACTAACAACTGTTTGCTTCTGTAAAAATAAGTTTCAGTGCCCAGATTGGAGTATTTTAAAAGGCTAAAGTTTTCGATTCACCTCTTTCAGTTTCATTCATTTCTTTTTTGTTTGAGCCGTTGTGACAAAACGCTAGAACATTTTCATATCTCGTTTACAAAACATTTGAAGAAGTTGGGGAAGGGGGTGGGGTTTATATTTTGAAATATGTTTCATATATTAATTACCCTTCCGTTCGAATTTTTAATTTCCAGAAAATTATAAAACAGAAAAAGTATTTTTTTAAGCTTAATGACAAATACACTTCTGGAATTATGGATTGCATATAAGCTTGTTTATTATGTGATTCTATCGAAACTTTATTATTATAGCGTACCAGAGGATGAGCAGACTCTGGTGCTTCCTGAGATTGTTGAAGAAGAGGAAGACGAGACTGAATACGCTTCTGACCTCTCTGTCAATAAGCATTCGAATTCCATCATGAATTTACTTAGTAAGAATCATTTTTTTTACCATGCTAAATTAGTTGACACCGTACCTGCCCTTTTTTAGTGTTACGGTAAAATGAAACTAAAGTTTTGAATAAGTAACACATTTATTTAAACCAGTACAAACATTTCTTCATGTCGTGCTAAACCGGGTCCCCTCACAGAAATCCTCATTTATAAGTGACCAGTGTCCGGCATGTTCTCCTTGCAGCCTGGAGCTCGTCCGCGGCCTCCACCGGTCGGCTGCACCACCACCAAAAAAAGCCATCCATCGAGGAGATCCGCGCCCGGCGATCAGTCAGCGTCACCGACGATCACACCGCCGAGGGAGGACGAGTGCTGCCCCCTTCCGGTTTCCCGCACGTGGGCGAGCTACTTGACCGGAAGCAGTTTCCCCCGCCACGGCCACCCGCCTCCAGCCCATCAGGTATCAGGGGGTAAGATAGATCCCCTTCCCCCCTCTAGTTGTGCTATGACTCCACCCGAAATCATCTCTTTAAATTTTGCTTTTCAATAGACCTGTAAAAAGTAAACTCTGATTAAATACGAGTATAACTTGAACTTAAAGATAACAACAATCAATAACTCTCCATTAATTCGTTTATGAACGTCTGTGAAATAAACCATTATTTTAAATTATTTAAACTTAATGGTTTTTTACATGTGAATAAGATTTTTCCGATTCCAACATTTCACATTCAAAAGAAACGTCTTTCGAAATTGAGAATTCCTTCCCTGCACTAAAATTTGAAGTGTCTTAAAAATATCAATTATTTTTAAACAATTATTTAAGCTAGAGAAATAATTGAAATATTTTTTAGTACTGTTTGAATTAAAACTGAAATACTGGCGTCATGATCACATGATTTATTACACATTTTTATTGAGTTTTGCAACTGCTAAGTGTCTTTTGTCTTAACTAATCCCAGATGTACAAAATTTTCCTGGTAGTGCAAGTCAAATCCAGCAGAAATATTATTTAAAAATGAAATATGGATGGACTGTTTTTATTCACCACGACTTGAAATTTTAAATACACTTCAATTACTTGTGCAAATTCACCTTGTGAATGCTACAGGTTATCTCTGATTCTGTCGCCTAAGTGTTCCTTCCGTCTTCTCCTTCTCTCTCTCTCTCTCATCCAATATCCAACTCAGAAAGCAGCAGCTGCCTGCAGCGTTTTTTGGATCGTCTGAAAGCCTGCATTCGAAGGCGGCGATTCTAGCCGGACCATCCGCCGGCCGCGCCGCGTCCGTGTTCCGCGGCGACAGCTTCCGCTCGGAGCCGGGCGTCGAGATGGTCAGCAGCCGGATCCTGGGCGACCCACCGGAAGTAGCCTTCGACGAGTCTGCTCGCTCGCGCAGCCTGGACATGGGACAGGTGGCCACAATCACCCACGAGGACGAGCTGGCCGTGGCGAAGGTGGTGCCCCCGCTGGCCGTCACCGCCAAGGTCAAATCAAAGTCACTAATGCCGGCTCGCCTGCGCGACCTCAAGCGGAAGAAGAAGCAGCAGCAGCAGCAACGACAAACACCGCCCCGGGCCAGACACCGATTCTGGCACTCCAAGGAGTCTCTACCCAGCTCGGCTAATATCGAGGAGGGGATCGAATTGGCAGAGGGCGCCACTGTCGGAACACCAATCTCCTCGGTCCCCGTCTTGCAGACTGGCAACCCCATCTCGCTCAGTATGCCCAGTCTGCATCTGAGCGCCAGCCAGGGCGGGTCAGACGGTGGTGACGGTTCGGGTAGCCTGGAGGAGGCTGTGGCCCGCCGGGTCACCACCCCCACCGACACCAGCGGCAACGACACGAGCGACGACGACGAAATCGTAAGTGAAGCGGTGGTGGCCGTGGCGGCGGACAGGCGGATGACCCGACCAGCCACCGCACCCGTACAGCTCTCGGCCTCCTTCTCCGGTAGGACCTCCACCTCGGGGCAGTATCCGCCGACCCCCCAACGGCCACCCAGACCACCCAGCCGCACCCCACCCCACCACCACCCCCAGGGCTCGGACAATGGCGTGAGCGCGGCTGCTGGTGGCGGCAAAGTGTTGAAGTCCAAGGCGGAATCATCGGGTCCCAAACGGTTAAAATCGCAGAAAGGTAAAAGTGGTACCGGTGGTGGTGGTGGCGGCGGAGGTGGTGGTGGTCGTGGTAACGGCGACCATCACGAACACTTGGTGTAGCCAAAAAACGGATCATGAAAATCCCAGATAACCGATGAAGAAGAGGAGGAGAACGACATCTACGCATCGTGGGTGGCCGTAGCAGAGTTCCTTAGATGGTCACTACGTTCGTCAACCGATGGGAAGAAATGGAGGTCGGTGCGTAGAACACTCTGCGTGCGCGCACCTGAAGACTGGCTCCGATGTGGATTTGTGACTTCTGTTCTCAATCACTCTCCGAGACGACAAAAACGATCTTACGTCGGGGAAAAGAAAGACGGCGTGTCCCGCCCCCACGAGGTAATAGGTTCCGTGGCTGCTGGCAGGAACCTGTCGACCATCTTGGAAACGTCAACTTGTGGGCCATCTTGAATGCCTGATCTGAAGACATTTCGGATACATGGCACAAGATGACCACCTCAGAGACGCCATAAGTCAAAGGATGCCAACAGGTTGCCATCTTGGATATGTAATCTGGTGGTCATCTCTGTATGGAGGACCGAACACGTCCCTAAATGGATAGCAATAACGCCGACGAGGTCAAGGGTCAACGTACTGACAAATCACAAATGCCATTACGCATCAAATCACTAAGTGACTTATCTCGTATCACTTAAGTCATAAAGTCACAGATTAAAGTTACCTGCCATTAAACATATCTGGTTACAGAGCTGTATAATAGTGACATGTTCTCGCGCCTGTCGAAGAACTTTTAAATATTCTAATATTCACAGGACGGACTGATAGCGACACCTAGCAGACAAAAATTGAACTACGTGTTGTCGCAGAGCGATGGCGATAAGTATTGCAAACGCGGCTCCCCGCGTATTTACACAAGATGTGATGTTTTACGTTTTGATTTCACTAATATCCATTTCCGGTTTGCAAACAACATTTTCGCAGCAACACGCAACTCCGCAGCTGTTAATTATGTGGTGGTGCTGCTCCGATGAACGGACAATTTGTGCACAAATGGATAGAAATTCTTCACAATAATAAGATTGACTTTGTAAAAAGATTAATTGATTGATTGATTCGTGATAAAAGTAGCAGGAATCTGTCGGAAGAACGATGGGCTTCGGACGCGACTCTTTGAAAGAGTTCATTTTTTTCTCGTTCGTCAACTGAGAATCGTTTATTCTTTTCTACTTTAAATGTTTGCGACTGTTCATTTCACCATGTTTCGTGTTGCTCACTTTTAATTTGTTGGTATTAATAAATTATTCTTTCCAAACGTCATGCGTCATTTCTTTATCTTAAAAATCGCTGTTAAACTGATAAATGCGGCCAATTTTTTTATTTTTGCATTGTCTATTAAAAAAAACATGTCGAGTAGAATGAGTCAGCAAAAAACAAAAAGTGACAGCGCTCCTCTAATTAGATTGCAAATGTCTTATCAAATTTCCGTTAAAGTATTACGTGACATCAACTACATATGTATTTATAGAAATATATCTTTGCTGCTGAAGTGGAAGGAACGCATTTGGAATTGTCTACCTTGTCTACTACAGGTATTGGACTGTATCAGTACGTTTCTAAATCCGTAAACATACAGCAACTAAAAACTAAATTATTACCGAGCGTCTTGGAGCGCAATGGAATATAAAACTCACGAAAAGAAAGCCATAAGAGACAATACGAATTCAACGTTCGAAATCTATTCTACTGTAATTTCTGAATAGTTCGCTGGGGGACTCCAGACGGTTAAGTCTACCGTAATGAAAAATAACTCCCATGTCGTTGTCGTGGTGCGCCCACCCCCCACCAATTCGAAGGCTTTGTTTATTCGAGACGGCAAAAAGAACTCGTCCCCAATTTTTATTTCTTTGCCCGAGCCCTGCGTTTATACACTGACGGCTCATAAATTCAGGCTACTGCTCTCCGCTGGGGAGCAATCTTTAATTTGAAAAGATACGACGAATTATTGAGAAGAGCAATTTGAGCACAAGCATGTTCTGGTACAAGTACGTCATTTCCTTTCACCGAGTTTTAGTCTCACTGCAATTTTCGTGGTTATGAAGATACACGAATTGATTTTCCGATACTAGTCTTTATGGACAAATAGTTTTTGTTACTCGAGCTTGCAATTATAAATACAACATTTACCAGAAAACCCACCTAAGGACAAGATTGCAACATGATCGAGCTGTTATTTATAGATTGTTCCACTCTAACCTCTTTGCGAAACGTAAACAATTTCACTATTTCATTCAGTATTTTAAGAATCAACTAAAATATTTGAAGCTGTATATATTAGGAAAACTGCGTTTTCTCACTTTTCACACGACGCATTATAAAAATTGACGACGGCTGTATTTCAACATGGAGAAACTGACGTCATACGTTACTGAGCCGCTCACGTCGTATTACTGTCATACGCAAATTTACGTCATCATGAATTAAAAAAGATGTCCTCATCAAACCAATATGGCTTTAAATAAAAAATATTTATTATATTATTTCAGCTGCTATATCTACGGAGGGTTGAGGCGCCGTTTTAATAACGATTTCAGCACCCTGTATCCAAGCTCGTGTTGCCGCAGGGGTTAAAAAATTTGCATGCATCGTTTCCGTCACATTTCATTTAGTAGTTGAACAGGTTACGTCAATTTGGTGTCAGTGGCAGTAACTGGACTTTTCGACGTTGGTTTTTCATGTTCGCGAATCATAGAAATGTGCAAATACAATGTTGGTGGATCCAGAAGACAAAACCTCCAGTCAAACGGCTAAGTCTGACCAAGCCAACTTAGCTCGTATGACCACTGATACCAGAATTAAGGCTATACCAGTAAAATCACCAGATGCCTCGCCTATTCATTTTTGTGGTTTTGGACTTCTCAAATGAGCTCTCGGAAATCGGCGTCCACGAACTTTTAAGATGGTTTCTGGAAAGTGTGTCAAGAGGAGTGAGGGATGCGATTCCTATGGAATCGTTGCAACACCTCTACAGTGGAAACTTCGATGTCGGACGATAGCCAGAATTAAGGACTATGAAATTGAGCATAACCGCTGGTGGAGAAATGGATTTTCATAAACATACAAGGTGAGAAAATTGTTATTATAACGGTGCCTCAACCCTCCGTAACATAGATGTTTTTAGTAATGAAAAATGATGGCCCAGAAATAAGCGGAACCAGAACACTTAAATATTTTAATATATCTTCGTGAAATGTTGACCGATTTGCTTGAAAATTTGCACAGATGAAAATCAGTATCTCTTGGTGAAATATGCCAAATAACAGGGGACACTGCGTTACGGTGTAAATTTAATTCTTGAATCTTAAAGAGGCGCTCCGAATTTTTATCTGTATGGGAAACAAAATATCAACCGTTGACTGCGCGGTCTAGTGTAATTTTATGAATTTATTTTAGATTGAATAAGTGTCATAATTCGCTAAGAAACATTGGGACTTTGCATGGTGCAATTCCATCGGAGAAGTTCTTTTGGCTCTCGATGCGTCGTGATAAAAATAAGTTATTTGAAATGCATCCAAACTCTACGAGAGATGAGCTGGCTCATCCAGTAGATGAATGGCGACTTATTGAATACCCGAAAGTAGTATATTCTAGATACCAAAAAAAAATTTGCATGACATGATTCGAAAATTATTCGGACACCCCCCTTCCCGAAATCCTGTGAAAATGCCAATTGTGGACCTGCCAATTAGCTAAGCCTCGGCCCAACTGTTTTCATTCGTTCGTGCGTCTGGTCTCAACTGTTCTGACGTGTTAGGAATGGTTGGGGGGAAAGCGTTTGCTGGCTATTAACACTTTGCCTGGAGACAGTCGGCGTTCTCCAGATGGTTTTAGAAGAACATTTGCATACGAACCAGTCGATTGTTCAACTAATTCGTACGTGGCCATGAACGCCTCGACGGTGGCAGCGCCTCTTGGCGGTATTCCGCCACAAGCTGGGGAAACAAAGAGCTCATTTTTCTGAATCACTGTCTGTAAAAGTCAAATTGAAATCCGTAAGATAATAATTCTCAGTAGTCTATCAACATACGTTAATATTTGCCATTGACATTCTTTCATAGACAAGTATGTAAGTGTTGCCAATCGCAAAATTCAGGTTCAGATCTTCCGTCAGAATAGAATTAATTAATTATTCGATAAAGCCAATCGATCTTGTGATCAGGAGTTCAGTGCTTGAATCCTCGAAGTTAATTTAATTAAAATAAATTAACTGTCTGCCATTTTAAGGGGATTGAGCCTTCAACAAGGCGTTGAGGCACTTGGGAAACATTCATCATATAAATTACTTCACGAATTGACTGACTAAGCTGGTGAGCTTCAATTAAATTTGTACGACTCGTCGTAGCCCAGTTGGTTTAGCGACTGACTGTGGTTTCGTCGGTCCCGGGTTCGATTCCCGCGTCGAAAATTTCGATCCCGGGGTACTGGTCGTTCCCCCTCGCACAGTGCTTAAGCACCATGAGGGGGACGTAACGCCTGTAGTGCGGTTGACTACAGTTGATTGTTAAAAAAAAAAGAAATTAATAAATAATTTACAACATTCGACTTATTGTATTGCAGTATTGCGAATTATTGTTCATTTTAGTTGCCAGGTGCAAACAAGGCGCAACTCAGGACGCATGTTTGCAACATTTTAGGATCAGATTTATCTATAGGTGATATCTAGCATTGACTCTTAAAAATCGAGTAGTTTGGAAAAAAACCTGTTATTAAAAATGGTAAACCGGAAAGAGACAGCATTAATTATTGTCAGTTCCCTAGCCTAGTACTGAAGGTGCCGACGTACAGTTTTTGGACAGAGAATGAGAGCGAAGCGTGTAATTTGTCCACATTAAGAGCAGGCACACAGTTTGCATTATTCATATTCTGGATGCCGAACAATAGAAAAAACGTGTGACCGGATAATGGTAACATCTGCTTTTTCAGACGATATGGAGATGGCGAGAATTTTTTTCTTTTCCTTCTGGGATGAGGTTTGGCTTGTGGGAGGTGTGAGGGATGGGGGGCGTATACAATTCCGTTTATTTACTAACGAATTTTTGCCGCCCCGAAATTACACTCTTTCATTTCCCATCACCCCATCCGCCTTATTCCATTAACGGTATTTGCGGCTGGGGTCTACTACAACTGATAACGCCGAAGCATCCACTAAATTATCAATCTTCTTTGGCAACGTTCACTCTCTTCGAACCGAATCGCAGTTCAGGGCGAGTTCGATAATTTCGATGTGGTTTATAGAAAAAAGAAAAGAGAAAACCTTTTAGTCACATGTCCTATTTTTGCAATTTGTGATTTGGAATGGAAGATTCAATTTACACACAGCAAAAAGTTTAAACCTTCAAAGTTGCACGATTTTACCAATATGTTTTTAAAAGACCTGTAATGATTTTCTGTATGAAAGTACATAGAAAGTGTTTATTTGATGTCGCTAAAGTGCACTTAATTTTCGTAGAATTTTTAGACAAAAAAATGATAATGAAATTTTGAGAAGTTATTTATGATTGCTTTTAAAACGTAAATATTTTTGTGCGAAATGAATTCTGTGAAATAATTTTATGCGCCAACAGTTTTGTAAATAAATGAAAAGTTACAACACATAGATCCGATTAATTATAGCGAAGTGCATTAATAACCTTTCCCATGATTCTAATTATTTTTTACAGTGATTTTGAAAAAAATCACTGAAAAACGACAGAGTGAAAGTATAAATATTTACCTTAATTTGAGTGTTACAAATCAGCAAGTGATAATTTTATCTGCCAGAAATACTGATAATATACATATAACAAATCAGCAATTTTTTAAATCACGATTTATATGTTCAAAAAGTGTTAATTTCGTGCGCTGTAAGCATATGAAAATTTTGAAAAATTACTATAGTACTGTTACCACAGAATCGCTAGAAGCCGACCCTTCCTGGGGTCTATTAAAAAAAGCTTGGGGTTTTCATTTTCGTGGCCCCAGAAAAGTAGTTTAAAATGGGGCCGCAATTACACCGAGGAGTTTTCGTGAAAAAAATTAAACTACAAATTAAAACGTAAAATGTAATTGGCAGAATAATGCTGCCTAGTAATATTTATCCAGATTCGTTAGATTAAATCTGATAAAAATGTCAGCTTCGTGGTTCAACTTATAAATCGGTGATTCTATTTCGAATTTGATGTAACAACCAGGATCAACAAATCGCTGCAACCACATTCAAATTGGATGTGCCACTAGTGGTGCGTAGGGACAATTTAAAATAAGTTATAAGCATGTTCCCAGAAGTGCGTCTCCAAAGTGTACATCCAATATGCGTTCTTAGAAATTTGCCTTCATAATTTAATCATTCCGGATGCTCGAAATTGCTTCATTATATGACCGAGGTATTATTTTCTTTGCATTTCATGAAGTGATAAAAGATTGCGAATGTCGTTTAGCCTTTAGACCGCATCATATATATATAGAACGCGTTGGAAAATCCAATTTCGTAGTATCAATAAATTGACAACCACAGTCTGTTGATCACACTCTCGTTATCACTAACTGATATTTTTATCCACATTTAGGGTGGACTTGATTGGACGTTTATCCTCATAAACGATATGTTTGCAAATAGTGACATGGGTCTAAAATTGGTTGATTTAACCATCAGTTGACAGTTAATCCCATATCCTATAGTTGCTCTTCCAAGTTAATATAAACCTTACCGATGTGCTTCTACTGTACAGACTCATCCGATTAAGCGGTAGAAAATTTAAATGTGTGGGTGCTCTCGGTGATTTTTTTCTTTGGTGCACACTAATGTCTCTTTTTGTCGACTTGTCACGTAAAACCCCCATCTCCATTCGCTTTAGACGAGGAGCTGGAAAGGGGGAGATTAGTTGTTGTATTCGAGGTGCCTCTGCTATCCAGGCGTGCCCAGCCAACTTAATGGTGGCCATTCGCTTTTAATAGGTCTTAATAGGGGAGGGCGAATAACGGCGAGACCCTATAGCGTAGGCCTACTGTTAAACTGTTATGGGGGAGAAAGATTTTTTGTTTGTGAAAGTGGACTCTTGTATCTATCTTAATGGATATGTAGTGTGCTCACGTTTTGCCAATGAAATGCGCAATGCCTACATTTTCTCTGACCTAAATATTGACGTCCGAATTTCCAGAAGTCGCCTATTTGGATTTTTTTTACTTTAGTTTTATGGGCATGATCAAATTAGCATAATAATGTTGCTGTTTGGGGCTGGAAAATTTGATAGTTACTAAGACTTGACAAAGCCATTAACCTGGTGTCGTTGAATAGTGAGTGTGCCGATGATCGAATCCTGGCGACGAAGTTATTTATTTTTCACTATTTGAAATTTGGATTTATTTTTAATGGAATTTGCCGATCAGTTCGGTTGTTAGTCATTTGACATCAACCAATTATAATGATAGGGTATCTCTAAAATGGGGTTATCACATTAATAATATTGATCTATCTTAAGATGGTTCATCATTGATAATTGGGTGACTTTTTCTCTTATACTGCAAATGAATTGCATATTTGTGAATGAATTTCGACGGAGCTGTAATTTAGTTCACACAATAGTTAAATTTAATTCAAGCTTAAAACAAAATCTGTCTGGCCTTTCATTTTTTGAAGTCTGTAGTTTCGAAGCAGTCAGTTAATTCATGTTCAAACCATGACGATGGTTCCATTAGCCAAAATGAGCTTGTAATCTTTGTTCTGTCGTCATTTTTGCAGACGAGATAAGATTAGCTCGACTAATAATGCGCGATGAAAGATGATATTGTAACGAAAAAACGCCGACCATTATTTCCGAGAAGGTCGGATAACCGGGAATGCGAACAGCTCGAAATTAGTTGCTTATATAAATACTAAACTTATTAGACACAGAGTCGTGTATGTTTAATATTTATGGATACAGAAAATCCTGTAGTGATGTTACACTACAGTGAAGTTAAAAAAAAGTAATCAGCAAAATTATTATCCTTACAATGCCTCAATAAATAAGCCGCCCTCGTTTTCGGCGCGGACAGAAATCAAACTTTTAAAGTCTGGGTGCTGCTTAATCCAATCCATGTCGTCAAATTTTAAATTGCTTTTTTGTTCAAGAGGATGTATGTCTACCTAAAAGTGTAATTAATATTAGCTAATTAACTTGATGTTTAAGGCGTTGCCCGGATCTTAAAATTATCGTGTTAAAATTAATATATTTTTTTACTATGTTAGCAAAATTTAATCATTTTTCTATTTAACATTCTAACAAAATGTAATTCGTATTTATTTTGTTTCCGGGAGATGAATTGAATATCCCAGATAAAAGATCTCTTGATATATCTAAAACTATATTTTTGAAGAAATACCGTAATCAACAGAACAATCACTTTATTATTTACAAAATGTTAGAACATTTTTTTAAAAATGGATTTGTTATAATGTATCCCGAGTTGGCGCAAATTGGAAAGCAGCAATGCGTTGTGTGATTGCCTGTCAACACGGGGCAGCAATGCAGTATCCATAGGAGTACTGCTGAGACCAATTTACAAAGAGCAAATTGGGTATTATCTTTATTTTTTATTCACTAGTCACTGCACTACAGGACATTCTGTACCACTCGTGGTGCTTCGGCACTATAGGAGGGCCCCATTTTCACCAGTACCCCGGGATCGAACACGGGACCGCTGATTGGGTTCAAGATGGGACAACCCAATACCTGTTTCTCATGCAAACTCATTGAACCGGAGGCAAATACCTCACGATCCTGTGACTGACTAACAAAATAATGACTGCTAGCTACATGTAGACGTTGGGGCGAATGGTTGGTCGTTCGGAAGATAGGGGGAGGCGGCAAGGTGGCAGAAACAGCGATATTAACGGTGCAGAAATAAAGCCAACGCGACAGAAAAATCTGCTGTCGTAGTCAGAATTTCGTGGAACGCCAGCGCAGTGACCAATGAGGTGTAGCATTCTGGAAACACCTACCTATACAACGTCATCCTGTTAGACGTTAATCCAGGTATACATGTACCGTAGGTACCATTTTCGGGGAATTCGTTCCTCACTAGGCGGATAAATCGACGCATTAGCTCGGATTCGCGCTGCTGGACGCCCAATTTATTCCTGTACATGTATATATCAGAAGAGAAAATATTTTTTCCCTCTCCTGGCGTCTCCACATCGTTATCTGATTCAGTTTTGTCGATAGATCTTCATAGACTGATGCGATCAGTCTCGCCCAATGAACTATAAATGACTAGAGAGCGTTTAACCTCACTACGTCATGAGACGACTCACCGAAATGCCCAAATGACGATCAAAATCTTAGTGTCACAAATGGAATTAATATCTGGTAGATTATTAAGTGTCTGAGGAGTGCATCTCCAGGGAGTCGCCACCTAGCTCAGGAAGAACTAGGTGGTGGCGTGGGTGCAAGAGTTTGGGAGTCACGAAGCACTGGGTGCGCCAGGGTCGCCACGAGGTGGCGGCACTGGCGCTGAGCCGGTTGCCCCAGGCAGGGGACACTGGCTGACCCCAACCACACGAGCAAACAAGCTGTCTTGTCTCTCTCGCTTCTCTGCTCTCATCGAGTTTGGTTCCTCTGTTCTGTTATTCTGTTAAGCACTTTCTTGCTTTGTCGTCATCGCTTGTATAGCTTGCTCCGGACAATAAAAAGTCGCGCTTTTACCTTTGCAATTTGTCCCGTCTTGTTAGCTATTCTAGCTTGAGTCGCGTCATTATGCTTAGCAATTTGGTGTTCTTTCAATCATCTTGGAACAGCCTTACTAACTGCGCAATTGGGGTGTTCCACCAACGGTTTTCATCATTGAAAATATCTGTGATTATTGATTTCTGTTGATTATTGATATCTGTGGATTATTGATATCTGTGGATTACTATTATATGTGATTAAATATTAATATTATTAATATCGTTTCGACAATATCCGAGTCTGTCTAGGCTCCCAAATGGTATACATTATAAGGTAAACCTTAACCCAACCAATGAAATAAGCGAATGACGAGACGTTATGCATTAACAAGAATATCTTAACGTTGCTATGGCATGGGTTAATACTTAGCTATGGAAGTGAACCCCCACCATATATTTTATTTATCCTACCATTATTTAAAAACCACGGTAATAATATTAGGTAATCTCAAAATAAGTTAATCTAGAATGAAGTTAGAATAATTTAGCCACTCCTGCAAAAAGATACATATAAGTAGATAAACAACCTCTTCACGCAATTTATTTCCTCCCGTCCAATTTATAAGATCGTTACGTTTTCGCCGAACGAGAGTGAGATTAATTATGAAAGACACAACGGTGTGCTGATAGCTTGATCATCAATTCGTGATGGGGGCAAGCCAGGTGTGAGTTTATACCATTAGTTAAATATTAATGGCCGTGTGCTCGCTGCATTTGCATCTACAGGATGTAACTCGACGTATCCTCCTGTCAACTCATGCCTGATTTTGCTGTATTTCCATAAAAATTACTTTCTCGTAAACATCGGATTGAATTTTAAATAAACGTAATTGGGGGAAAAATATTTTGAAATTGGGATTAATTCCGTTTGATGTCCCTAAAATATATTTTCAAAAGGAGGTCTAACTAAATAACGTCTTTGAAACATAGAAGCCAGAAGATACTTTGAATGAAAAATAACAATTTGTATGATTTGATTCTTGAGGTTCTGTTAATCTTAACATCATCAATGTTAGAATAATGTAAAAAGATGTTATGCAAACTAATTATGTCAACTAATTATGCTTTCTAATTATATTATTTAATTATGCCAACTTTTGTTTAGCTTAACTAATTATGTTAACATTTGTTTTGTTCCAACTAATTATGTTAACCAATTTGCCTTTTTCAGTCAGACCAACTATTCACAATAAGGCAGTCTATTTAACTCTATTTTGGACTGGTCTATACAAGGAACTAATTTCATTCATTGGTAGGCAACTTGAATCAAGCAGTGGATGGCTTCTTAAGTCGTAGGAATTATCTTAAGCAAATACGACTCTGTATTGCAGAAGTCTTAAGAAAACGTCGAAAGAATCTTGGAATTGGGTGGGCGGCAAAGTTTCAATGAAACAGCCTCCCCCAATTTCAGATGGCTTTAAGAACACAGTAAAAAAAAGCGGTTTCTGTGGAATATGGTGAGAAATTAAAACGTACATTCCGGCGCCAATAAATTAAATGATATAAATTAGCTAAATTATAAATGGTGCATGGTAATGTGCGTGTCCAGATGCAGCGAGTCTTGCTTATTTATGCTTCCTCGAGAGTACAGAAACGGTTTTGGTAATGAATTGCGAGAAAGTGAAGAAGGAAAAAAAAAACAGATTTCAAGCTAATAACGAGTTTCATTAATAAAACCGTAACAAATGACGCGTCCTCATGAATTTTAATCATGAGGACGAAGAGGGGTGAAAAAGCAACGAAGGAAAAATGACTAATGCGAATAGACGGTCTTTAAAGGCACAGCCGTTTTCTATCAGATCCAGATTACAGAAGAGATTGAGAGGCCGCAAAAAAGTCATTTAATATTTGTTGAATGAAAAGAAAATCTGCTGTGAAGAAACAATTTTACCAAGGCTGTTTTAAATGAATTCAAAATTAGGTGGAGGGGGGGGGGAGTAATTAAAACTTGTATTTATAGAGTCTACAGGGTGGCCTAAAAAAACGTGTTGCAAGAAATGAGATCATAAAATTGCATACTTTTGATTTATTACATTAAAATTGGGCTCACATGTTGGTCTTTACTTTCTTTATGAATTGGTCTCGCGCATCATTCGAATTCTTAAGGTTCAAAGTGGCATTCACTATACCAGAGGGAAATGAGATTTGTGTTGATTTGGGATTTGCTAGATTTTCTTAGCGAAACGTTTTTTTTAGACCACCCTGTAAGGTGTCTGCCGATACAAGATCGTATCTTTCTGTTCTCCACCTCATCGAAAATCTCCTTGCTCCCAACTACTTCCGGTCCGACCAACGAGTTCATTTGTAAGTTCTACTAGATTACAATTTCATTTGTTTTGATGAAAATGGGTTGTTGAATCCCGTTGCGTTTGCCGACGAAAGTAATTGATTAGTCAATTACAAATATTAGTGTATTTTTAATGAGAAGGCGATTGGTTTGGGCAAATAATTTTGTGTAACTACTTTCTACTCTTCCGTTTTCGGTCGCCAACTTTGACCATATTTCAACCTTCAACAGAATGGGTTTAACGCCGGCGAACAGAGTCATCTGTTCATGGAGCACATTTATCATTGCGCTACATCGTGCATATTTCAGTTTTGGAACCTCCTAAGACCCAGAGCGCCTTGAGCAGGATAAGCGTGAGCTTGTAGCGAATACTAGCTGAATTTATCCTAACCAATTTCATATGGTGGAACACGCAGCACTAATAAAGTAATGGGGGAGGGGTTGTGCAGAACGTAATTAGTAAAGAAATTGCGTAAATAAGCTAAGATTAGCGATACTGCGATCAACCGATGGGTGCGCTGCTCCGTCCTTCACCATTTTAAGATTCTAGTATACTTAGAGGACTTTGATATTCTTGATCTTTCTTTCAAACCGTGATTTTAGCTAAATTTGACCAAAATAAACTTCATCTCCATCAATTCAGGTTTGTTTGTTTTGTTGCCATTTTTATTTTTTGCTTTGTGGTACGAGAATAATTTTTATTCCATTTGGACAGTGCGCTGTAATACGAAAATAGCGATAAGAGAAATATGCCGGACGCGACCAGTCTCAATCAAATTTTTGTAAACCGACGAACAGTTCGTTTTTAACTTCAATTTTGTGCTAGCTTTACAGCTGTACAATCCAATTGGACGACGATTGTGAATCAAACATTCCTCTTTTAACGATGAAACTTTTTATAAAAAGCACTTTTCTTTGAAGACGAAATGTGACAAGTTGAATTAGGAAATTTATGGCGGATGATGGACAGAATACAGTCGCACATGAAAGCAAATTTCAACTGTATATACGTGTGGTCCATGAATTATTTGCTCGGGACAAAATTGATCGAATTTTTATCGCCGTGACAACTCAAGTTTTCATTCCAAGAATTCGTAATGAAAAGAGAAAGTACGTAAACACACTTTGTATGCAAAAACCTTCTGCAACCAAATTATATTATTTTGAACATTGATAATAACATTTCGGAGAATGTTCATATCTTCAGAAGTCAACAATACCTTGTGTTCGAATCCCGGCAGCAACCAAACTAAAATTCTCGAATTATTATGAGAAGTTAGTCTGGATCAACCATCCGACTAAAGTTTAAAATAGGAGGACCAATTGAATAATCATAAGATGGAAAATGAAATGGAAGGAGTGCCCGGGTAGTAGAGTCTCTTGACGATAATTCTTACAATAATCAATCAATGACCTATGACTATAGAGACGTCATGAATAAACATGACGATTTCGTGTTCCAATCACGAACGTCTAATATGTCCCCCGTGCATTATAATTTAACTGCATCAGTGCTGCCTCTGGTGATGTTTCAAATTAGTCATCAGATAGTTGAAGCTACATGAGATCGATTCATGATGGATTGGAATTTTTTGATTTTGGCGAATCAAGCGCTCCTTGCGGCTAATGGAGAATGTCACCATGTGGAAAATCGTGCTTGCCTCAATGCATGGAGTTGGACAATCTGTTCATCTTTAAACTCAAATTCAGGGATTCCATCTAGTGTCCATCAGCGAAACGAAACTCAGGTCTCAGAACCATCAGCGCTGCTTCGTGTGCGCCCGTATATCGATTTTCCCGACGCCCGGTTTCTAGTTGGCGCCACGGCCACCAAAGGCGCCACCAGTTCCACCATGAGCCCGTTGAACCTTCTCCTCCAGGAGCCGAGCATCGAATGGGGCTCGGCTTCAGTGTAGCGACGGCGTTCGTACGAGGACGACGTTGTAGTTTCCGGGTTCCCGGGGTTTCCTCTTAGTAGACTCCGCGTGTTCTGACTGTTCTTCTCGACATCTGTTTGACGGCATCTCCTCGTCTTGGGCGCCGGTGATGAGTCACGGGAGCGAGGCTGCGTCTTAGCCGTAAGAGGCTTGCGATCGCGCCGCTCCAGGAGCGTGGTGGTGACGGTATTTTCAAGAAGTGAACGAACCGAGCAGTTAAACAGTTCTGATTAAATTAATTAACTACGGAATCGCGTAAAAATAAACAATTTTGTTTTGAAGATCGTGTCAAGAAGTGGCCAAGAAGTTCTCGAAAACCGTATTTTTCTGTGGCATCCTTTCGAGTATGTTTGTGGTTGAGGCAAATCGTCATGTAGTTCGTGATGCCCCGTGCTACGAGGATTATAAATCGGAGAATTCAAAGTTGGGAAACTTTTGACGACGGTGTCGGTCGTCTTGTCGATCTGCATGTCAACGTTGGACAAAAGCGTTAATGTCATTGATAATCGCTGTCGATGAAATGCTGCGTGTGACTTAATGTCGATCACTTTTGACGTTATCGTTCAAGAACGTCATCATCGCACCTGAAGCTGTGATTTTTCATGAGACACAGTTGCCACCGTTCAATCAGAAGTTTGCGTCCGATTTATGACTTCTTGACTTGTGGTCGCGCTGCTCGGTGGTGACAAAAGATATTGACCACTTCCGGGAGTCACTTAGCTTCTCTGGTTTGGAGAATCAGCAAGTGTTCGTTTACGTCGTTTGCGTTATTGACATCTGCTACGATCCGTTGTTCAGTTTCTGAGTTCTGTGGTAAAGAAAGACGACTTGACGTTGCGTGGGAGCGCGTCACGCTGTCCAGCGAAGATGACCGCCGCGCGTTCTCCACAAAACTTTGCGTCGAGTGTTCGGCAGCGGAAGTCATGGGTCCTCGTGATGGGCTTCGTCTTGTCAGGTAAGAAACCTAAAAATTGTTTATTATACCCAACGCGTATGCGTATTGTAAAGGAAGGTGTTGTGTGTGAACCTTTCGATATCAAACAATAAATTAAATAATTTCATATATCGGGTACACACTTTTGGCTGTTGCCGTTTGACAACAATTGCTTAATAGAGAAGGATATGAAAATGGTATCTGATGTTAACGCTAGACCTTTCAATGGGACTGGGACTGTTTAATTTCCGAAAATGTACACAGAACAAAGTACACTCTCAGAGTAATTTACAGGGCACATGGATGATAATACTGTCGAATGTTTTGTAAAACTATTGTTGTTTTATAAATCTTATGAAAATCGTATTGAGAATTTGATTTGAAAACCAATCAAAGATTTTGGTGTTGATGATTTTAATAGCTTCCACTATTGACTGTTACCAGCAACTGTTCCACTATCGAGTGTCCTGAATCTATCAATGGCTCTCTGTCGAACGCTTTACAATTGTTCCGCATTATTGTACCGTGTCAACAACAAAGATTATATCAAAGACGATTGGAATTTGGTTTTCGAAATGTGATAGTCTGACGAAAATTATGACAGGGCAACAAACCAAATTGCTCTGCTCAATCCGTTCAACAAAGTACAAACTTTGTTTAGCTAAGCTTTAAAGTGTCGCGACAAATCTGTGCATATTCGGTCCCTACGTTGGTTCTAGTAATAACCCTCGTAATTAAACGCGTGCCCAACGCGCCCCTATAACCTCTAATCGTTAAAAGACGTGAAATCTGTACTCTGCACAGACGATTGTGTGTGCACATGGCTCTATTGCCCCGTTTTATGCGTTGTTATTGCAGGCCCACATAAATTGCCCGGTTTTGGTTCAACAATAGGCTAATTAGAGTGTCCCGGAATCGGGCGATTCTCATATAAGCAATTGTAAACAACGGTCTGGATGCGATTCCATGCGAGAACGCACCATTATGTTTATAGAATGGCTATTGTAAATAGCAATACGGCATGATCGCAGACAATGTAAATGAGCAATAGGCAAACGTTTCGTAAATTCCTGTAAATATTGTTTGGTTATGCCCACTGAACAATTGTTGTCCGAATTATGCTCTTATTTTATTGTGACCAATGAACACCACACCACCAAGGACAATGTACTTGTAGCGATTGAATGGACTGGTAGCGATTATTAGCAGATATAATGAGGATTTAAAAGTTGCCGGGATTGGAACTTGTTGGCGAAGCTGCAACCGCTAGAGCAAACATTTTTCTTTACAATTTGACTTAATCCATGGCAGCATTTTCAATAATCGCTCTATTGAAAATGTCGATGGGCCGTTCTTGTGATTGCCAGGATTTCATGTCATGACTTTATGAAATCAAAATGTCCACTAGGAATGATTGCGTCCATTTGATTACTTAATTTATTTCGTTTAAAGTGCCGACGTAAAATTATTATTAATGACGTAAAAGCGACGTTATTTAGAATCTTATTTTGAAACTGTGTGAGCCACTTTTAATATTGATTAGAATTTATTAGTTGGCAGGAAATGGGGCCTATCGGTAAAGCAACGAAATACTTTACTTTCAAGTATATATTTACAGGGATAGTCGCTAGATAGTTCTCGATTTAACTATTCACCATTCGTCCCATTAATTTATACTGACGCCATGTTCTATTATACAATACATGTACAATACAAATGTAAAAATCAGAAATCGTTATGTTTTATTTTATTAACTAGTTTTCCGTCGTGGCTAATGGAAAGGTACAACGAAAGTCATTCAGCACTTTACGCTTTATATTTCCCTGCCGGCTTGAGTTCTCGTTCACCAAGAAAAGCTGTGTATTGATTGTAAAGTACATTCTGTTGGTTAGCAAAAAAAATTTTTTTTTTGCAAAGCGGGGGTCAAAAAGTCGTGTCAACCTACGTAGATAATTCCGCCCACTTTCTTTTTACTGTGGCGAAACTCCATTACGAAAATGACGTATTACCTACAAGATATGCAATACAGGCTGTTGTTTCTGTGGTTCCATGTGTATCTCTATCCCGCCTCCATTGGCCAAACCTCCTCCCACCCCCCATCGCTCTCGAATCGATAATGTCGCTGTACAAAACGTAGGTTGACATCGTAAAAATATTGGAATGACATTTCTGGCTTTATCACGATTGTTTTGTGTGTGTGGCATATATACTACTCTCTAAAATAACTACTACATTGTGCATTATCATAAAAATTCACATACATGTATGCACACATACATCACTGCATAGTTAAAAATATGAAATAAATATTCTATATTATATTGTTGGTGCTCGAAAAATGGAAAATGTAAAAACTTCAATTGCATGTCACATTTATGCTAACTGTTGCTATTCATACATTTATTTACAATACAGTGGACACTCATGAATTGTATTAATCTGATCGTTGATTTCATGGTAGGTCCGTTAAAAATTGCGGTCATTTTCCCGGTCAAATACTATTCTGGTATTTTGTAATGCCTTAGCTTGAGGCGTTGATAGTGGACACGAAGTGAACCGCAACAAAAAATGCGCACCCTAAACGCAAACTTAATCTTATAGAAAAAAAACGTTTAAGACATGTTTTTTTGAAAAGCTAATCCTCTGTTTCCAATTTCGTGTACATTTCAGAAGTTACTGTATTACGAAGTTTGGTTAAATTTTGAGTGCAGGTATTGTCCCTAGACGGCACTGCAGCCGTTCTTTGCTGAGAACTACCGTAGTTTCTGTTGTCGCAGCTAGTGGCGCTTCACCAGCCAGCTATCGATTGAATTGGAGTACAATTCTCCACGAAACAGAAATATCGTTCCAAAAAAGTGTGGACACCTGCATTTCTGACGGCGACTAGTTTAGGTAGGTAGGTGTCTTCAGTCCTAGCGAGTCACTCGCATTTAATCTCGTAAATGCATGCGGCCCGTTAATTATCCGAGGTTGGCCGCGCACGCAACAGCAGGCGGAGGGTCGACCTGGACGCCGCCAGATAACGACCCGTAGCTAATAATTTCCCAGGGAATGCATGATTCCAGATCCGCGAATCCCCCTCCCCTCCCACAACCGCCTTAACCCCTCCTCCCAAATCGGCCCCTCCCAACAACAACCATCCAGGGAAGCGACTGTTCGCGAATAAAAGGCCGTTACGAAGCAATTGTGCGTCCCACTTTTCCTGGACCCCCATTGTGGGTTGCGTTCGAATACGGGATAGCTTTTATTTTTTGTTTATTTATTCGTCTGGATAAAATGTTGACCGGTGGTTGGGAGGTGCGTTCGTTAAATGATTGATTTGGTGCATTTATTTTTGAAATAATTTAACTGGTTTGATTATTAATACATCCCCTGTATCCTAGTGTTATTCACATAATTACATTATCAACGAATACAAATTTAAATATTAGACTTCCATTGCATACGTTCATATGGGGTATCGTGTTCGCCCGTGAAGCTGGTTCGATTCCCGACCGAGACTTCTGGAATTTAGTTTGCTTTTACTAAACCTGGGATTAGGAAAATTACCGGGTCGCACCCAGGGGATTTTTAGGGCAAAAAGGCTGGTGGACCTATTTAACAATATCAGCGTGTACATATCGCCATTCATAAAATTCTAATTAAAAAAAAATAGATGAAAAGAGGAGGAAGCAATCGCAGGTGGGATGCAGTCGCGCACGACGATGTATGGGGTCAATAGCTCGCGAGAAATCAGATTAAAGATTTAATTTATTTACCGACAGCATTTTGATATTTACATGACCATGTTTGTCGATAACGTTGTGATATTTGCTTTTCCAGTATTTACATTCGTGAAGAATTAGCGACAAAAGCGAAAAGTTAGGAATTCAAATTCTCTGGCTGAATCACGACGTTTGTCGACAACATTTTGATATTTACATCAACGATCGTGAGGAATTAATCAAAAGCGCGGAATTAAATATCTCTGCCTGAACTACTATGTTTGTCGACAATGTTTTGACAATATTTACAATCGTTAGGAATGAGAGACAAAATTGAATTTATGCCAATCGTTTGAAATGCGCCATTGGCAATTCGGTGACACAACACACATTTCTCAGAACGGGCCCTCTGTCTCTCCATCCTGGCCACAGTCCCGGTTTTACCAATCCGATCCTGTCTGATCGTTCAGCAATGTCCATTATATCTGGGATAGGTGAATGTTCATGGGCTGCTTCTGCCTGTTGTGCCTTTGCTTATGGCGAGTAGTAGTACTATTGGGGAGGAGTGGGTGGAGGTGCATCGGACCCGGCGGCCAGCCCGGCATTTATGAACCGTTGAAAAACAATTATCCAGATTAACGAGGACAATGCATGGTCGGTATTGTCTAATGCGAAACCCGGGCATCCACTGTGTACACAAAAGCCAAACGCACATCATTGATTCAGTGCGGCCCGCAGCCGGTATCGCGCCAATGTTTGTGTGTGTGTGTGTATGTCTATAGTTTCATCGCTGGAGCGCAGACATGTAGGCATGTACTCATTCATGTACATGTATATATAGGTAATCCCGATGCAGTTTTGCGAATCTGTTTTATTGCCATTTCGTATTTTCTACATTGTTATGTTCGCTCCGATTGCGACGAATGCAAGCAGGGGGATATTTATGACTCGCCCGGCCACCTCCTCTCTGCAACCGAACCCGATGGCGCGCGTTTATCCACCTGAGATCCGGTATACAGGTGTGCTGTGGGAGTCCGGACGGTTCCGGCACCACTTTGAAGTAGCTAGCCTGTCCATTGGATAAGTTGTGAGGACAAAGTTCAGCGGATTCGCACCGTTTTTCGGTTTCGTTTATCATTTTTAGGTACACGTTAAAGATCCCTACCTAGGTAGCTTATACTTAGCCTGGGCTAAGCAAAATTCCCAGGTCGCCTCCTGGGGAGGTTTTAGGGCGAACACGGTGGTGGACCTCCTTAACAAATATATCAGAGACACCTTTGTCCTTAACTGGTCGTTCGACCCCCGCCATAGGCCCCATCCGAGGCTGCTTGTGGGTACAATTGTAATTGTAATTGCAATTTTCGCAAGGTTTCTTGTTTCAGCGCTCTCGATTTGCACCTGCGACATAAAAGCGAACCAACCTTAGTGAAGAATAGTGTCGCCTAAAGTTGATTTTATCGGGATAATCTATCTGAAATCAGCGTAACTAATTAATGGTTAAGGAGGTTCACCGGTAATCACCGGTTGATCTTATAACCCCTCTAGAGGGCGGCCTGGTAATTTTGACTAACTAGTTTTTAACTAGTTTGACTAACTAATTGCTGCCTGGGAAAGGGATCTTTAACCGTGTCATGATATCGTTGAGACACGGGTCACATTTTACCTCCATTCCGCGAAGGAATTTCTCTCGCCCGAAAAATTCCAAAGATATTGCCCGGAATCGAAACCGCGATACGATCATTGAGGGCAAGCACGCTAACCATTACGCAACTCGACACCTCAGAGCGCAGCGTTGTGATCGTGAACAAAAAAAGGGGACCTGTTAGGGCTTTGCCAGGAATATCCCATATCCCATTTCCCCCAACAGTGTCGACGTCATCGCCTAGCCTAACATAACGCTGATGACGTCGTCGCACGTACACGAATGATTTCGGAAAAACGTGGTGTTTAAGGTATACAGTAGTTATTTGTCCACCTGGTCAATTTTTGAATGTCGGTCTGGCTGAGAAACCTCGGGATCTCGGGAGGATTCAAATCTATATATATGCCGACGAGCCCGTTCCACGCTAATAATGCAGATGCCATCGATGCGTTGCATGCATGGGGTTTCGGATTTCGGGGAATGGGTTATAGGGGGAACGGGTGGGGGGGAGAGGGATTGTTGAGCACGGTGACCGAGAAACAAAAGCGAAATCGGGTTCGTGTTCGGTGACCATTTTGGGAAGTGGGGGAGTTGGGGGGATGGCGGGGAGGTTGATTCGGCGAAACGACTGAAATAATTAGGCAGGGTTTATGCGTCGACGTGGTCAAACCCTGGACTTCATTCAAAATTGGGGAGGGAGGGGGGGGGAGATATTTGATCCGACTGTTTATCCCGCCCGCGCCAAACTCTTCGGAGCAGATCATTAACTTTTCGCAGGCGTTCGTGATTCACTGAATTATAACTTTTTAAATGTTTATCAAATAATGATTTGGACGCAGCGTTCAGAACTGGAGCCGCTGGGCTACTCTAAATTTCACGTATCAGTCGGCACGCTGCAGCTATAGCAGATCGATGACCCGCAAATTATCGATAGTTGTTTGTTTGTTCAACAATTAACTCGACTGATCGCATGGCGTCCACATCTGAAATATAAAAAAATACAACTGGAAATTTATAAACTCGAAACGTGTTGTGCTCGTACATGGATTCAATGTACTTCATGTGTACAATTTCGAACAAAAAAAAAGACCAACCGCAATGATGCTGCAAAAAACAGGTCCCAGAAATCGATGCACGTAGTGTTTGAAATTGCCAGCCCGATGTTAGTGATGGAAACGACACTATCGATGTAGCTGTGGAAGGATAAAGTTCCAAAAACGCATCTTTCCCTTTTCCGAAATTCCATTTTCGTCTATCTCACCTGTAATATCGCAAGTAGGAAAAAAAAGGTGTCGCACTGGCGGTGTCGTTCGAAAGTAAGAGAATCCGGATAGAGATATGGTGTCAAACGTAATCCTCCTGGGACCACATGCAATTTAAAAGTATACATGTATATATAATGTACATTTCAACTCTCAGCAAACGAAATTTCTCTGGAGATGCGGCGCTCAAACCGTATTTTCGACAACTCTTATGCGATTTTAGGGGTTAAACAATCACCAATTAGTACAGTGGATGACGTCGAGCAAAGCCTAGTAACAACCAGGCAATCGAGAGGGTCCACCTCACTACAAATTTGCTCAACCTTTTGCCCCTTGTTTCAACGCAATCACTCATTGCTTGAAAGCAATGCGTGTTGCCTGCGCAATTTCACAATACAAAAAAAAGCATTCACCTAAAGTTACGATGTCTGGGACAAGTAGTTAAAATTGTCGCTTCGTTTACCATTTGGTATGAAGCACATCTCAGGGCTCTTTGAAACTATGGTGCGAACAGCCAATACTTTCATTTCGAGGTAACTCGGTAACACAACTAAAGACGGGCCGGGGTCTCACTAGGATGGCGTGTTAGCTTAATCTACGGGTCTGAAAAATAGACGGAGACGAAACGTGCCTACGTCGCACTTTTAGTTTTCGCCTGTCTGGAAGCGTAAAAGACAGGCAGACTCATGCATATTTCAGCTCCGGAATTGCGTGAAGCCAAAATTCGCGTACGTGTCCATATATGAGCTGCATGTGATAGCGTGTGCGTTTTCATTTTCCGATAAAACCTTCGCCATATAGTTGTTAAATCTTCCGCGCATTTTCAAACTACTTTTCAAATAGAACAGTTGAATAAGGAAACTGACGGCTATTCACCTATTTAAGAATTTCCTTAAGCGCGATTTACATCGGAAAAGATTGGCTCTTAAGGAGCCGCTCTTCTCCGATCGCGTGACCTATGTGAATTTTTAATTTCGCCTGACTCACGCCACCGTGAGAAAAAAATGCGCAATTCCCTCGACTAGAGACTGTACGTTCTTGTCCAACCACGCTTTCAGGTAATCAAATGCTGACCAACTCAGATAATCGAAAGGTTTTGTCGACGTCAAATACACTAGTTTAAATGCGCCTGAGTGCTCTAAAACGCGTTGGTTAAGCACCTCTTATACAGAGTAATCACTGAGTGACGTCGGTTTCCGCTGCACTGCACTTCCGCTGCAATGCAATGCACTTCCGCTGAAATGCACTGCACTTCCGCTGCACTGCACTTCCGCTGCTAATGTTTTGGGACAAACCCTCTTACCTTCGGGTAAGACGGTGACACGTCAAAAAATAAAAATAATAAAACGATTCCCTGAAAAAGCTACATTGTTGCTGTTTGAAAGGATAGCTAAATTTGCCCCCAAAAAGACGCACTACTTGAAAACTTTTCGAGCGTCTTTCCTCGATGGCCACCATTCACTGCTAATCCAGGAGTAACGCGACCATTACTATCTTTTCGGAGTTGGCACTCATTAGCGGGAGAGGTCATGTGCGAAGCCCATCGGGGCTCAGGTGGACTAAGCGCGTTCCCATGCCTTTAATCTCTCCGCGATATGCAAATGGGGTGGGGGGCTGATGGGTGGGGAAGAGGGGAGGGGGAGAGGAGGGGCTCGTCCCGCATTTCGTAGGCGGCGGAGATTAGGAAAAAGTCTGCGCGGCGCTCTTAATTAATTGTATTTGCTCGGCAATGGGAGGGCTTTAAATAAACTGTTGGGATTGCTTGGCGGAGTTTCTCGCGCCGCGGTGTCGGCAAACTGCCGGGACTGGATCCCCATAAACTATGAATAATAAGTTGTCCTGTAGAGCGCTTCGGTGAAGATGCTAATCAGTTCACACAAACTCGCCTCCTCCTCAAAAAAAAAAAAATCTATTTGAACTTGCGTTCCTGTGTTTTCTTATAAGCGTCGTTCGGCCCCATCAACTCTGCGAGGTGTTCCTCGCAGACGTTTAACTTTCTAGTAAATTGGATGATAATTGAAGAAAATAATGGAATTATCGATGGATCATTTAACGCTATAGGTCACTTCAGATTTCCTAACGCTCCTTAATTTGAATTGAAGCGGCACCTGGCGAAAGACGAAATGAGCGCCACCTTAAGCGCAGCGTCTATTGGAAAGCATGAATTTAAAACAATAATCTGAACAAATGGTTTCCAAATAAATTAGCGAATAGATTTTTAGAAAAATTAGTTTTTTATATGATAGCATATGAACGCTTCCAAAAAGTAGTTTTAAATTATTTGCATGATTCTAGCAATTCTTCAATAATCGATAGCAAGTTGTGCCTGGGACAGCGCCGGACGAAAAAAGACAAATAAACAACGTTTTATGTCGGCATATCTGAAACCTAGGTGCAAATGAGATGTCTGAAGGAGATAAGATGCCCATTTTCTGAGAACATCTTGTTTAGTTAGACAGGAAAGGCGTAGGCCATCAATTTGTAATCGCTCTGTTGTACTAAGAAAACAACTACAAACGATCGATGCTGTAATTTTTCCGTCGAAACCAATTTACGAGGAGGGCACCTCTTTTCTCGATAACCACTTATTGATGTACGAATTTCCGATGTTAAATTAGCCATACGACACCGAACGTGAAATCGATTAAGCGTTCATGTGAAACGAAAACAAAACATTCGAACAATTTATTAAACTACTAATATTCCCTCACTCAGACCAACTTAATGGTTAGTAATTTACCGATCATTAAATTTTGAAATCCCTTGGAATTCCTGAAATCCCACCAATAATGAAATAAATTGGACTCTTATTCTATATTTAATTTGATAATTGGAGACGCGTGGATCGATAATACAGAGTATAATTGGGCGGGTTAAATGTAAAGATTTAATTTTGTTCTTAGTCGACTTGGTGACGACAAACTTAGTTTGATGCGAGATTTATTGCGTGGAACCGAAACAGCAGTTGAATCGGCGAAACCCAGAGTGGTGTAAGTGAATCTTTTGAATATCTTTAGTTGTGGGCAAAAATGCAATCTAGACATGTGAAACTATTGAAAGAAAATGTGACGTACGTCAAAGCTTTACGGTAGGAAATGTAGGACTGGAAGACGGAACACTATGATGACGTATCTAGTAAACCCTCTTGTTTCTCAATTAGAGATTAAAAAAAACCAGTTACACTGCTAAAAGATTCACTGCTTCAATTAAGCCAATTCTTTCATTCTTCCATCTTTCATGCTTTTCAACGGGAGCCGGTTGGGGGCAAGTCCCCTAGCTCACCATTCACCCACAAAAGCTCTACCGAAAGTAAAAGAAAGTGTGAAGCACAATCCCGTCCCGCCTGCAATGTTCGCCAGGCTCTAAGCCTGCGAAACTCATTATCCCAAGCTTATTCA
This sequence comes from Mycogona germanica, assembly GCA_034698785.1. Classification (NCBI taxonomy): domain Eukaryota; kingdom Metazoa; phylum Arthropoda; class Diplopoda; order Chordeumatida; family Chordeumatidae; genus Mycogona; species Mycogona germanica. Next base: position 12,354 of record JAQGBY010000305.1, on the reverse strand, counting down.
CTCAAAACAAAATTGTTTTCTTCAGGTCTATGCTAATACGCATTCCGTCCTTTTTGCAACAAAGTTGCTGAAACGCGCCACAAGTTTCTCTACCGAAAATCGTAAGTTTTTTTTTGGGGGGGGGGGAGCGCGAGAGAGAGAGATCCCATACGCAGAAACAACGTTTCCGTCTGAATATATTTTATTTATAAGTGAATTTCCAATCCCGCGGAACAGCCAACCATCAATCATAATTGAGAATGCAAATCACTACTCTATAAATCCCCGAAGCGCTGCCTTATACCTACTGCCGCTCCTCCCTCGCTAAATGTCATTTGCATTTTGCTAGGGCGCACGACTGCCTACGTGAGTTGCAAGTTATCTCCGGTCGATCCATTGCGCATGCGCGAGTGGGGGGCCGGATCAGCGGTTACGGAACTTCCGGGCGACACCAGACTGGGCTCAAAGAGTTGCCACTAACTACCTGAGCATGTCTAAGCAGTCTATATTTTTGCGCGGACGAAAAGCAACCTCTCTAAAGAAACATCAAGCAAATAACAAATAATTTAAAATGCATGAAATGATTCAATTACAATACCAAAGACGTCAACTCTGTATTCGTACCTCCATTGATACATGGAAACATTCCATTTTCCATGACCACGCATTTAAATGATTGAAAGTGATTGTCTTATATCATTTCAAATGTTATTTCAAGATTATTAAATTGCATATTCAATGTACATCTGCGACATATATTAACTCCTATTTCCCTAGAGTGTGTAAACAGTGGAATGGTTTGCAGAGCCTCAAATCCAGATCCTTTTAAAATAAATCCATTTCTGTGCCCAACTGGGCTTTCGACCCCCGCCATAGACCCCTCTCTTGGGGGCTGCTTGCGGGTAAAATTTGTAATTGTAATTGTATTTTGTAATATGCAGTATTTGAGAATAGATTTTGCGCGCACACATTAACGCCAGTGAACCAACATCGTATTTTTGCGTAACACCGTACTTTTGGATGAAATATGTTTGTATATATATATTGACTTTACAAGCATTTGCAGCTTTTAAATTGCTTATCGTGAGAAATACGGTTTAACAGGCGCACGCAATATATTAATTTAGAATGAAAGGTTTCCATAATCTATTTGTAAATTATTGCTTTCGATTCCATGTTGTTGTGAGCAAAAGTGTTTCGTGCCACGCTAAATCTCAATTTATGTTCTTGCATAAATTCCAATTAGCAATAAGTTATAAAGACATAAGATTTAAATTTCCTGTCCTTATCCCATCGTTACTCTATCTGTGCACTATAGATCACTTAGCCTTTTCTTTAATCCAATAAAAAATGATATTTAAATAAGTTATTCGGTGCAATAAATTACTGAAAGTCAAATTAGTGAAACAAAATTAGTTTCATGGAGCAAAACAATCATAACGGAAACGATCCGAGACAGAAACCGTGGAAAATCGACTACAAATTGGCCAGACTCCGTCTATAGTTTGCCACAAAAATTTTGATTAAGACATCAGAATAATTAGAAAAGTATTCGCAAAGTCATGTGAATGTGATCTTAAAGCGAGACATCTCTCAAAACGACTGCATGAGCACTAGATGGCGCTCATTTTTAATTAACAGATAAGAGGCGCTTAGTCACTTAAATCCTCATTTGTTACCAAAAACGCTGGTAGCACTTCACGACGAGCTAACCAAAATTAAAAAAGATAGCTTAATGCACCTTTCATTGTTTCGCTACAACTGCCTCTCTCGAACTCCACCCCTGAGGACACCAAACACAAATACGGGAGGTGCAACTGATTGATGTCGCCCACAGTTTGGTCATCATCAGTGCGCACCACGGTTTGGTTCAACCACCCAAACATTTTTGGAAAACCTGCGCTCACAACCGTATACCTTCATCTCTCGACCCCCCCCCAATAATAAGAGCAAAAATATGAGTCTGTAAAAAAAAATGTAAGAGACGGAAGATTTTTTTCGCTTTCTCCTCTCTCTCAATTCCGATGTGCGCGCGGTTTAATATTTGGCATGCACCAAGACAGCCGCGAGATTTTCGCTTGCCAACCGTGGTTACATTTATATATATATATACTCGTATATTTATATGGCTAGGCAATGAAGCAATTCTGGTTCTGATTTTCCCCCGGAGGCATTCCATGTACCGCTATGCTCCTCGTCCCACCTACCCCAATTCATCTACCACCCAACTCTTCCCCACGAGACAAAAGAGCAAATCCATATGATTGCTAGTTTGTCGACACGCCATCACCGGTACTAGACTGTATCAATAAGCTATTGGCAACGTTAGCATGTCGTAAAGTCAACGCCGCGTTATAGACTAAATCGTGGAGGGGGGGGATGGGGGAGGGGGATGATGGGTGGTGACGAAATAGTGCGAAGCCGTTTCGAAGCGGCGCCACCACCGTGCTCATGTTTACGCTGGCTGACTGATTGGGAAACGCAGCGGCTGTGACGTCATTTTATCCTCACTCGTAGTCGATTTAGAAATAAACAATAGCCGCAATTGACAAGGGCCCACTGGATTTCTAAATGCACAAACGTTTGACATTTTAAATATCTAATCTTTTCATAACGAAAATGTGTTTTCTTAATATTCTGTGAAATGGTATTAGAAATTTGGGATCTAGTGTGGAAAATGTCGCTGGCATCAATGGTAGCAGGTGATTTTCGTTCTAATGTTCTGGGCCATTTTGGTCAAGTGGAGACGCCATATTTGAAAAAGTCAATACTAAAACTTCAACGACCGATGTCTCAAGAAATACTCAAAATCGTGACCTCAAATAACTTGTACTTAGCTACAAAATTGCGGAACTATCTGCAGCTCATATTTTATACAATTTCTTGAAGCCGTTCGTGAGTAAACACCAGGACTGACACAAGCGTACAAAGGCAGACTTTAAGAATGATAGTATAGATAAGGAAGATGTGAGTCTTAAGATGAAAAGTCTTCCTGATGAATGCGCAAATATACTGCATTGGTCAAGTGCATTTGCCAAGTGATTTAACCTAATATCATAACATGATGCAGACTGCTTTTGAAAGCAATATCTCTAACATTGTGTAAACCTGCTGTTTGATGCAACAAAAGAAATTTTCATGCGCAGTGCACTTTACTATAAGAATATATTGATATTTACAGCGCAAACTGTTTAATATAAAATGTGTGGAATGGAGTGAAAAGTATTAACTATGAGATCAATTATAGGTATAAAGTTACGAATGTGAACTTAAGGGTCTCATGAACGCAGACATCAGTATTAAGGAATTGCAGATGACATGTCCTGCACCTGGGCATCGGTTGCACAGATTGAAACTATGAAAGATGCGATCCTGCTCGTAGATGGTTTCGCCAATTTGGATTTTGTTCGCTTCTAAAATGACCGATCCAATACACGAAGAAGAAAGGGGAAGGGGATCTTGCGATATTAAAATTAGAAGACGCATATTGTCTTAATCGCGCCGGGAAAGCGCCGATGGGCTAGCATTGTATGCGTGCTGCGCGCTCAAACACTAAATACACCGAACCAAAAGCAAGGGGGAGGCAATCTAAAATCTATAGATGCGGTCGTTGCGTGGCGCTGCGGTGTCCCGGGAAAAGGCGGGGGGCGGTTTCTTCACGATTGTATGACGTTTATACCTCGGTCGGCGACGGTGGAACACTTTTGTTTACAACGCGCCCATGGCGCTCGCCGTACTCGTATTGGCTGCGTCGTTGTTTATTAATGACGCTGTGAGATGGGGGTGGGGTGGCGAAAACTGTATTCCGTTTTTAATTAAATGCTCGGTGCACGGACCTGTGTGACTCGTCCTTGTGCGTTTGTGCTCTCATTCTCTCTCTTTATTTGTTGTATGGATTCATCTTGAGGCTTTTGTTTGTTCTCTCTTATGCGGTGAGCGCTTTAGGTCTGCAATGTATTTGGTTCGGTGTTTCTTCTTTGAATTGTGGGAGGGGTGCAGGTGGAGAGCGTACTGCTTGGAACATCGGAGTGATTTTTGGAAATAAAAACATGGCAGGTGAGAGCGTACTGCTTGGAACATTGGAGTGATTTTTAGAAATAAAAACATGGCAGGTGAGAGCGTACTGCTTGGAACATCGGAGTGACTTTTGGAAATATAAACATGGCAGGTGAGAACGTACTGCTTGGAACATAGGAGTGATTTTTAGAAATAAAAACATGGCAGGTGAGAGCGTACTGCTTGGAACATTGGAGTGATTTTTAGAAATAAAAACATGGCAGGTGGAGAGCGTACTGCTTGGAACGTCGGAGTGATTTTTGGAAATAAGAACATGGCTGTTTCGTTGTAGTTTGGTCTCATTTTAATTTGAACTGTGAAGTGCTCACTGATATTCACCAATCCGCACAATACAGATTGCAATATGTTTCTTTTAAAATGAAATCGAATCAAGAAAGGGTCATTTTAAAAACTGTCAGATGGATCGCGATCTTTGCATCACAGAAACGAAAGAATTGCCGCTCCGCGTAGCTTTTGGTAGCTTTGCAAGTATGGACCAAAAATCACAGTTGCAAGTAGATTTACCGAAAGATGTTTTCGCTCCATATTTACTGAGCGCTGCGTTCCGCTCTCGAAATTAGCATCAACGACATGGACACAGCGAGAAAGCGCTCTGAGCGAAAGTTCTCGTTGTAAGCTTGTTTTTTTCGACATTGAGAGAGCCGCCATTTTGGTGCTGTGGTGAAAACGCGAAATGACATAATAATTATTGGTATGTATCGATTGAAATCATAACATCGATTAAAGCAGTATATGAGGCAAAACTACTGCAAAAGGATAGCAAAATTAGCCGAAAATGGACCTAGGTATCAGTATTCGTATTTTGATCGCATCACCAAGAACTGAAGGTGTAAAAATAATATCGTTCCCAGCTTGAATGCATTATATTTGTGAAGCAAGTATCGATAGAGCGTGAGCTAATCTCCGGAGGGAGAAGATCCGACGATCTGAATCCAAAATGAATTAAGTGTAAACTCCGCATAAATCAGCAACCAATGACCGTCCTGCTAGAAAAATCAGTACCCGCTCTAACTTCAACATGCGCCGGGCTTGATTCGTGAAGCAAATAGTAGGCGATGAAGATTAAGAGGATTTTGTTCCTCTTGAAAAATAAAAGATCTTTCGCCCTATCCGGCAAGATTCAAGGTGTCTGCTGCAGTGTTGAAGTGTTTCGAGTCGAGTACGTTGGGAAAAATGGTTTCAGATTTTCAAGTGGATTGGACAGATGGGTGTGCCGATATATAGAGATGTAGGTGGCGCTGGTGACGAGTGTGTGTGTGTTGGCGGAGGGCGAGCGCGTTGCAATTAGCATGCCGAGCACTCTTTGGCGAATACGTGATGGCGTCACGCTTATCTGGAATTAAACTGACATAAGTGCGCGCGCATTATGCAGCGCCCGCGTCCGTGTTCGGGATTCGTTTTGCGCTGTGATTACGCTGTATCTTCTGCGCTGCGCAGCCCCCATCTCTCCTAACAACCCCTCACCACCACCTACTTCAACGCCACTTGCCACCCCACCACCACCATCACCAACCATCCACCGTTCACCCCTTCCATCGTAGCCTCCTGTTACCTGCATCTACCAAATCTGTCGCTTATCTAATTCTCTCTAGACGGCGCTGCTGTTCTCGGCCTTTTCGGTGGAAATTTGTATCTCATATTTTTTATTTAAGCAGCACAGCAATTTTTAATTTAGTTATATGATGCGTGACGTTAGGACATTTTTGAAATGTGAACCAGCATCTTGTATCTGAGTTTTGGGGGTGGTCGTTTTCTGGGCTCAATTTATACTGGTACTTAGTTGGACTTAGTTTGTACTGGTGTTAGACTTGGGATGTGTGACTTCTGCTGTACATGTCAATGGCAATTTTGAATTTCTGTTTCAATTTTTATGACTGTTTACTTGTTTTTGGGGTCGACGTGTTTCAGTGAATATCCGAATATTGTCGTCTTCCAAATGTCTGAACGACAATTTTTTCATTTGTTTCAGGCAATTTTCGTCTCATTGCTTTATGCTTCCTTATCACTAGACTTGGTGAATAATTTCAAGAATATCGGTAATTTATTCTTGAAACACTTGTCAATTCTACAAGGTTTCACCGAAAATGAGTTTGTAAAAGTGTTATTCTGATTCATATTCGTCTGCCCCATTTCAGTACAACCTGATTTCAGGAGCCCGTAACTGACTTGATAGTCTCAGGAGAATGAAACGCAAGGTGGTGTTGGCTAACGGTTCGGGAGGAAAACGGCTTGCACATTTTTGCCTCGCTCACACCCTCCCCCCTTTACCCCCACCAGCGGAAGATCCACCTTAAAATTGATGCATCCATCACGGCGTGTTTCGAATTTTAATCGAGTTGGGATAAATCCGAATGGTTCGCTCTTTCTCTCTCTCTCTCTGTATCCGCCCTCAGCGCCATCTCTGATATTTCCTTTTGGATGGTCGCTCCCTTTTGGATAGGCGCTCCCGGCGATGGATTGCGATTTGGCGGACGAAGCGCCGCTAGTGGCGACAAATGAAATCCTCCAACACACGACGGAATGAACGCGCTCCTGGTGCACAAACGGCAGAACGAATAGTCCGCTCTTTACAAACGAAATAAATTAAATTTGCGTGAGTTTCGTTTAAACTACGACTGTTCCTCAATCCTGCTGAAAGTTGTCATCAATATCGTTTTTTTTTCTTCCCCTCCCCTCCCCCTCCGAGCACGTCACTCTTTATCGCACAAATAGATCAGAGACACACTTTTTAGTTGTCGCCATGTTTTTCTTTTTTATACACAGTTTCACGCTCGGTACATAACGAGACCAATGATCGCTTTTTTGTGACAACATTTTATAGCTCACAGTCACGGGCGCATCATCCTTTCGTGATTGGCAAAATATTCGCACAAAGGCGCTCTCTCCTCGAATCGCATCGCTCCTTGTCGACCGTCGCCATCTCCACCACAAATCCTTCGCTTCCCCTTTTCCATTCCCCCCCCACCTCCTTTAAATGTTTACGTTTTTCGTCAAAGGATACGCTTCAAGATGTCTTCCTATGACCCAATGCCCCCTTTTCGTGACCCGTATGGTGGTGACGACAAATGTTCCGGCTTGGATTGAACGTCTTAGTTCTCATCCACCTAGTCTAGTACACATCCACCGTTTATTTGTTCTTTTACTTTCGTGTTTCTAGTGTACGTGAAAATTTATCCACGCAACGTCACCCCTCATAATCTCTGAGGTTATTTTTGGAACAATATTATTCATCTCCTGATCCGTATTTTAAGACATTGGTGTTATCGAAGATGACCGACTAAGATTATTACCACAATATTACGAAGTGGCTTTTTCGGATAACCCTAAGATCTCGAAATGTGATGCACGATTTGTGTGGAAATATCGTCTTAAAATTAGGAAGTCAACATCTGTCTGATACAAGTTATTTAGAGTTCAAAATCATATTAGTTTCAAAAATAACTTTGTTATTCGCTCGAACGAGGGTCAATCATCTTCCTTGATAACATTCCTTGATAACATTGATAACATACCATTCCGTATTCAAAAGTCTCAACGTAAAAACATTATTAGTAATATGATTAGCAAATTATTAATAGCATATCTCACTCTCATTAGATGACGTTGCTATTGATGGATCGCGGTTCAGTTCTGGGTTGATGGGCTCTGTTACGATTCGCTGATCTCAGGAGGATCAGCATCAGTTATACTGTCTATAAAATAACGAGCTGAAAAATCTTGGCGTTTCGTGCGAGATTGTTAATGCCCCTGCTCGAGATTTTATAGCAGTGTGGGCGGGCGCATTTGTTCGGCATAGGCCCAGGGCCGCCGTGCCGTAGGGACGTCAATGAGTACCCTCTTAACCAAACCCAGTCACGAATCGTAAACAAAAAACAAATTTGCTCTTTTTTATTGTCGTCATCTCTGCGCTCAACCTTATACCAGACAATCTCGTAACAACTTTTTAATTGTTCAACTTGGAACTAATTAAATTAAAACTTTTTAAATATCTAATCAACCTGCAGCTTTGTAGAAAAATAAATGACGTTGTGTGGAACTCGGGCAACAATATACAGAACCTTAGAAAAAAAGATTGTCGCTCGTAATCACTTAGTCTAGAATTCGATCAAAATAAAAAAACGTCCACTAAATGAGTCAGGAAATTGGATTTGTGAACTCTTCAAAGAGAAAGCGTTTCTAATTACAAGGAAATTATTTGCACATAGATGATACTGTGCTTATGAAGATTATTTCCTGTTTTAAGATTCTTTTAAAATTACTCTAAGGTATTAGTGAATATAATATTCGAATTTGTCCTTCTATTCTTTTTTTTAATTCACTACATGAGTTCCTGTACCCCTCTCGGTGCTTAGGTACTATGTGAGGGGCACATGTACAGATCATGTACTTTCATATGTACATATTCTTTTAAAGATGCTGCTATAAAAGACTATAGAGCGTATTGATCGCAGCGCCGTCTACACGGTATAATGACAAATTCTCTCCTACCAGCATCGAGGACGAAGCAATTTCTACGCTATTCTGGTTGCGCAAAGACATTGAACTCAGTCGAGCCGATCAGTCATTCTCTACGATGCAGACGCAGCCAGCATGGTCAAGCGGAAATGTTGATCGTTAAAATCTGGTTGGCTCCGGCGTCCGTTCCGTAACGGCGACGAGACTTTATCTTTCGGGATATGTCAAACAAGAATTGACAGAAATTTGTTTACAATCGTGACATATGCGCTCGGCGTCTCTTGTCATCTCGCAGTCGACTCACGAACACCATTTTTCCCGTTATGGGTGCAGCGCTCTATGACTGGGTGGTGGTGCGCATTTCGTCTCTGGGCAGGTGGTGTAGGGTTGTAATTGTTGCCGTTAGGTTCGCCTTGTTCGTCAAACCCAACCAATTTATCGGTAGGAGCGCTGTCAGGGCTGAAATGATCGATAATCGGAAGTAATCAATATGCATCACCACCAGAGGCTCCAATAAATGTCCCGCGTAGATGCCATATGCACGGTGCCTTGTTTTGAACTTGTTTCCGGGATAAGCTGAGATATTGTCTGAGCTCCATCCAATAAACAGAGGGGAAAAAATGTAATTGGTATGTTTGAGAGAGAGAGCCTCCGGTTTAGTCTCCCGTTTTAGGCTTTTACTTCGTTTTCCTGAGACTCGAGTTCTGGCATTTAAAATAAGCATTTTAAATTATGTTTCAGTAACTGTTTGATTCAATCTTCAAGACATATTCTGTCACCTTCTATTTTGGATTCTTAAAAACGTTGTTTCCGGGATTCATTTTTTGATTATACGTATTGGTTAGAAAATTGGGTCAGTTCATTGGGAATATTTTTAATGAATGGAAAGTAAAATTAATTTTAAATTGGAAATTCACAAAAAAAACTAATTCTTAGATTAATTTTAAATTTCCTTATTTTTCTAAAATATTCAAGTTGATGTGAATGGTGTTTGATAAGAAAAGAGATTCCTTGCAACACCCATGGTGCTCTTGGTGATTGCCAACATTTAAAATTTAAGGGGCGACGTTTCCTAAAGCCTTTTTAATGCTGTAGAAGATCGCTTACTATTTTATTATTTTAATTCTCCTGTATCCCTCTTGGTGCTTCGGCATTCTAAGAGGGACATATTTTTACCAGTACCCCAGGTATCGAACAATCAAAAGCTCGCGCCGGGATCCGAATTTAAAGAATTTATGATCTAGATCGTCTACTTCCTGGGTCACAAGAACGCTTTCGAGAGAATCCCACTTCTCTCTCATCAGTTATGTTCGAAAGCCACCATCGAGATATTCGAAAGTCAGTTTTGGTTTTTCTAGAACTCAGGGTCTTGTGAGCTTGCCTAGTTTATCTATGTGGAGTACACGCTCTCTCTGCACCGCAGATACAGAGTTTATATGACTTCCTGTTTTTATTACTAAACGTGCTGGAGAGACGAAACGTTCACAATTGGATAGTTTATTTTCAGCTCAATATGTCTACAAACTATTGTAGATCCGGCAGTCAGACGCACTTGTTAGGACACTGGGAGACACGGGGGGTCCTCTACAATTGACCTGTTAGTTGGGGTCGTGGTCGAGTAGACATACCTGGAGCTGAACCGCTTTCACGCCGGAAATTGTAATTTTGATGGTTGTTCTAATTTAGGGTCGCCAAGTGGAGCACAAAAAAATTATTTTAGTTCAGGAAGTGCAGATTTTGTTTATGAGACGGACAGCACGGTATTTTTTGTCGTGTCGGCTGCAAGTGACTAGATTAAAGTCGACCTTTGACCCGGTCATCAAGAGCCCAGGTTGTGGGTTCGAATCCAATCCGGGTGTGATTCATTATCAATCTTATATTTAACCATTTATCCGTCTTCTTAAAATGAATTATTTAAATTGTCCGCCCAAACACTACCCATTTAAATTTTGTACCAGGAAACTGGAAATCAGATTTTAATACCGTTTCAGAGAAGCAGTGTGGTCACCCTTGTGCGTACGCGACCTGTTATTCGGTTTTCTTTTTTCGAAAAGTGGGATGCCATGCAGCAATTTGGCACTCTGGATCTACTTCATGGGAAATAACAAGACTAATCCATCACGTCTCGGTCTTGTTTGTTGCTAGGCGAGCAGAGAGAGACACACACACGTGAGTTCGAGTGGTCCACCGTTGCGGAACCAACAACACTTAAGACGTTACCAGTCTCCATTCTTGGTTGCTGAGTTTCCTCCTATTTGGTGGACTCCGAGTCTACCAGCGACAAAGACGCACCATGCAATCAGTCAGACTCTTCAACCCAGGCCGCAAAAATATGAAATTTCCTGATAGAGTCTTTGCTATCCACACGACAAAAGTTTTCGCCCGCACAGGCATGTTATTCTGAGTGGTATTTTGAGTGAGCTACCCATCCACCACAAACCAAAATTATGAATGTGATCGTAAGACACATGAACTTGTTCAGCAAGACACTACCCGCCTTCTTAATAAACTCCGCGCCCCATCTGACGACACTCTGGTCACCTAGTCAGTACCGAATCTTTCCCCCCTCGAATGGCGCCACACGTCTAAATGCAATCAGCCAATAGCTGAATAGGAAGTACCACATCATAGAAACAAACTGAGAACGACTGAGTCGGCTCAATTTTCTGTAGAAAATAAAGGAAACGTAAGGTCTGAATATTGTTTGTGTCTACAGAGACTGTGGGGACGTGAACGTACAAGTTTATTATCTTATTGTGTGATATTCCTCATAAAGAGACAAAAAAAATCCATCTTTTTTTCTCATCTGTTCGTACGTGTTAACGAGTGTGTCTACAACACGCGAAAGCCGCACGAATCATCGCAACCCGACGTAAATGTTACCCCCCGTAAATCATTACCTGGGCGCTCGGCACGCGTTCGGCACGCGCGCGCACGCGCACGCCGTTGTTTTAGTTTTCAATCATCTCGTCTGCATGCGCACGTGCAATCACGTGCGTGGGGTGGCACGCAAGCCTTGACACCGATACACAACGTTGGCTGATGTTACGCTACAAGCTGTCTAACCCACAAGAAATTAACGAAAACGCACGCACATTTTCAAAGTGTACATGTACTTTAGATATCTTTGTGGTGCATGAACCTCGGTTTGAATAATTCGCATGTCTCGCATTCCCGACTGGAAGTTCAGTGATATATGTCTGCAATATTATTTAGAATAGCAAATATTGTCTATATCTTATCGTCCCTGAATTTTAATTTTGTTGCCACAGGCGTTCACATTGAAATTAACAAAATGAAATCGAATTACAATGTAGCAGACGTTGTTACATAACAATTTAGCTTTTTGAAGCTTGGTCAATGGAGTCTAAAGCATTGTTTTCGTTCGTATAATTAATGTGATGGTATACAGTATTCAAACAAGAAATTATTTCGAAATCGAGCATATTTTAAGCTTCATTATGACATATTGGTTCCTAAAATACCAAATGTTGGTAACACGCTTTGAAAGAAAATTTTCCAACGATATATGGTGCAACGAATATAAAACGAATATAAAATGAAAGCAGGCTATTAAAAATAAGGAATTATACACGTAGGGATTGTGGATGAAACAAAATTCCAAATAGAACTGCTTTTAGCTTTTGAACTTAATATGAATGGCGTTTTTCGTTGAAAGCGAGCTGCCCCGCATTGCATGGTGCTCTTCGTGATTGCCAATATTAAAATTATAAGGGCCAACGTTTCCTAATGCTTTGAAGTTGTTCGACTCGTCATAGCCCAGTTGGTTTAGCGACTGACTGTGGTTTCGGCGGTCCCGGGTTCGATTCCCGGCGCGGGCTC
>JAQGBY010000304.1:0-49700 GCA_034698785.1 Mycogona germanica | reverse complement strand
GTGAGGCAAGACTAGGCCTAGTATAGCTGGTGAAGCGGCCGCGGTAATGTAATGGAGGATGGACGCGCGCACAATTGTCGAGCGCTGTGGTGTCGCCACACTGCGGTGATCATCTCCATTCAGTAAATGAAATAAGAATTTTATTTAAGCGTTATCAGAGTGCTCCGGTATGGCAAAGCAATGACGCCTATTTGAAAAATATCCTGGTAGCCCACTGTGACGTACGCCATCACTCGGCGAACATTTGCATCCCTTTAAGGAATTATATTTTTTATCAGTATTAATCAACGGGTCCGTTTTGTAATGTCTTTGGACTGAAACAATGCCACATATTCGATAAATATCCGTGTCGCATCTACATCCTTAAAATGAATTTAAATTAATATTTCAGTGTTTGTGAACGAAGGTGTCAATATTATCTGTTTCAGACTTACAGTCAACCAACTTGATACTGAAATTAGTGAAACAATTTATGGTGCTTCCCTGTTGATCTTGTCTGTGTATAATATTCATAGATCACTTTTTCTGATAGTTCGGTGGATTTTAGTACCCTCCAGACATATTATTGTGTAGATGATCTCTGGTCTTGTCGACCCTGTCAAGAGTATTTCATAACTTGGCGTAGGTGTCTGGCATACATGTTGTTCGTGTTTCTTTCAGGCGTTCCGCCGTGTGCGGATCTCGATTTACCGAAGCTGATTTATATTCATTTCGATTTGCTCAAAAAGCTTGTCGAAAAACGTTTATGTAAACAGATTTCCTCTACAGGCAGTATTTACCAAGCAATTCACTACAACTGCAACAACAGGACGCACAGACTACTGCATGCTTCAGATCTCCCGACTGTTTTTTTGGGTAGCAAGAGCAGTTTGTTGACTTTTCGGGGGTTGAAACTTGGAAAATAACACCTGCTTCTACACGTATACAAGCGTATTTGTCCCAGCCGCATCAACATTTCGTCGTGCTGCATAACGACTACAGCGTTTTTTCTTAAGTGATTTTTAGTAAAAGTTTAATTTTTTCTTGAGACGATATCGAAATTATAGTTACATGCCGATCCTACTGTATACAGAATATTATGGATGCGTTGTTCTTGAACGAACCCGGATACGTGAAAATGGTTAGAAACTGGCAACTTTAATCGTAAACCAAAGTTGTCCTGGCAAAGTTAAAATGTTGCTTGCTTAAAAGTGGGCCATAGATAATGGGCGCCGTTCTTAAAGTCTTGAGTAAAGCATCGGCTTAAAGAAAAAAGATGGGGAAACTGAATTTTCTTTTTCTCGTGTCGTCCTGTCGCTTTCCGCCTTACACTCGTATATCCAAAATATATCGGCTATACACGTAGCTTCAAACGGTTCCACTCTTTATTTAGCTCGTCAAGCGTACGATCAGTTTAATGGGTGCCACGGATTTCGAGGGGGTGAGGTGACTTTTTTTTTGGAGGAGGGGCGGATGGTGATGTCTGGATTTTGCGTCGCACCACCAAAAGGTGGTCGGCGAGCGGCTGTGTGTGGTGGTGGTGGCGCTGATGGTGGCGGTGACGGTGACGGTGGCGGTAGCGGTGGTTGGTTAAGGAGAAGCCTACCGCAAAGGGGGCGGCGTGGGTGTCGCTGCTACGTCTTTAACGTGCTTTTTTATTGTCTGTCAGAGTTGGGCTCGGCGCTTCTTCGATTCCTTATCGAAGACGGGGCTTTTTTTTAGTCTTTTTCTCTTTTGCGCGTCTGTCGATCGGAGCCCCACCCTCCATCTGGCGATGACCTCATAAGACCATGTATCTGGTTTGCCTTCGGAAGCCCTGGCCACATTTGGGCCACTCGTTTCAATGGAAGCGCTATGCTAAATAAAGCGTCGTTGAATCTTAGAATAATTGCTTTCTTGGCCACCTGGCGGTGAAGGTGGCAACCCAGGAATTTGTCATTGCCTAATATTAGTCTCTTTCATTGCACCCATAATCTCTTTAAAATGGTTCAGTTTCTCGAAACTTATGATTTTAAACGAATGGCTGTGCACGTATGTTTGGCCACTTTATCTTTTTTAATGCTAGATAATCCACATGATAATCCGTTACATATCTAACCTTTTTCGTTTGTTGGCCTACATTTGTTTATCTGACTCGGCGTGCTTCTCACCTATGTACGTGTAGTTTCGCCTCTTTATAGGTCTCACGAGGATAGGGCCTCTGCCCTGATCAGTTCGCACACATTTGAAACGAAAGAAGACGTTTGTGTGTGTTTTTTTTATTATCTCGTGTTGAAAGCACAAATCCATTGGACTTTTGTTTTATTCGTCCGCCAACAGTGGGTGTGAAACGTAACAACCGTTTCCAGTTCTCCACCCGATCAACATTTAGCCCAAGATGATATTAAAACAAGTCGAATATTGACAAGTAAGTCATTAATTTGTTAGGTTCTGTCAAAGCACAAGTTGTGCCATCATTATTTACCATATTTCAATATTTATTAACCCATAAAACATTGCGGAAATTCTGTGATGTCCTTGGAGAAACGAGCGCAGAAATAGGAAGAGTAATTTCCTACCATGAATTTGTGGTTTGTACTGACAATACCGGTTCAATGTAGTCTGTGTCCTGAATAGAATGCCTCTCTGTAGAAGCAATTAAAAAAAATTAGAACTGCGATGCGTTTTCATTTTTGTTACATCGTCACCTATAGCTTTAGCCGGCGATCCCAACCTTGAAACCGGGATGCCAAACGCGCCCCCGGCCACTCGACTCGCGAAATCCTAATTAAATCGGCTGTCTTTATGAATGGGGGAGTGTACACCAATGTTACTGTGTTTACGGTAAACAGAACGCTTGTTTGTACACGATCCAGTGTGCTGATAGTGAGTGGCCATAATGGTAGGACAGGCCTATTCATTTCTAGGTGTAATTAACATGGGGGAGGAGGCCGCTGTTTTTACCGCAGTTTCGATTGTCCGTCCATTTTAATTGTCCCGCGGTAGGATGCGGTGAATGGAGGGAAATGGGCCTTGCTTTTGTGATAGCGCGGCTATTGGGTAAGGTGGGGGGGGTTGTTTGCAGGTGGGGGGGGGTGTAAAAAGCCACTCTTCGTGCCCGCGGTTCTTTTAATTATTCGCTAACACGCGAGGTTTATTTGATGGCTCACTTTTAACCGGTTGCCACTGGTAGGCATTCCATACGGAATGGTGTTTCACTTGACAAGATGACTTTCCAATGCCTTTTCGCGTTTGGAAATACATCTATAGGAAATATTGATCACTTTTAGAAATGATGGGGGAAATATGAGATCAAATTTAAAGCCGGAGTTTGATTAGAAAACTAAATTTGGCTTGATTTATTGCGTTTGCACGGCAAGTACGGTGTACATTACGTTGTCTATGCTAATTGAAAAGAACTGGGGAACTTTGCGTGGACAATCATGCCTGCAACGGTCAGGGTGCGTTCACTTTTTGACGAGGAGGAGGAGGGGAGTACTGAAGGCGAGCATTATAGGCAAATTGTTTTATTATTAGCATTTTCACTGTAAGACGTTCGGTATTTTAAGTCGCAGGACTTTTTTACTTGCTAAACTTGTGAGGTAGAAAAAAATTGTTGGATTTGCTCATTGTTTGGGGTATTGGACGGGCCAAGCTCGACATTTGAAAATGGCATTAATATTATCCAGATTGCAGATTGGTTTTATGCATTTTTCAAGTATTGCTGCGATGTTAGGTGCACGTACATGTATATCCTTTGGGTCTACGTGTATGGCGATTTCTATTGTCTATGTTGATATAGATATGCGACAATGCGTACTGTAGGGAGTTCTTTTTTTTTCTTCTTCATAATCGTGTGTCTCACGTGCGATTTGATTCGTCGATTGAGGTGGTATTGGTGGAAGGGAGTGAGGGGGTAGGATGGGGAAGGGGGGTGGGGGTAGAAGGTGGAGTTTCAGTTGTGTATGCCACCTCGTCACCGACACCCGCACATTCCCATAATGGGGAATCCGCGCGTACATAAACCACGTCGTTTGGCAATATTGACAATCTGCTGTGGATGTGTATAGGGGGAGGGGTGGGGGTGGGGGATATGTGGTACACCCGGAAAACGGCGAACCAGATTTGGCCCAGTCGTGTGGTGTGGTTCTGCGTTGACGCGAGCGAGCGCGCGCGCGCTCTTCTGTACGCGTGTATGACATTGCCAGCAGCCAACCCAAAAGGCAGGCTCGGGTCTAATGTTTTCGGAAAAGACCACACGTAGACATAGACGTGGTGGCGGAGACGTGTATTTGATGGTGCACCGAGCGCGGTCACCTTGCACCCCCCCCCCACCAATCAGAACTATTGACCACAAAGTCCTAACGATTTTGGTTCTCCCACGAGATCTCTAGTGTGATACTTTTAAAACAAGATGTGAGATATGGCCACCTGTAATTCTCGGTCATCTGCTTATTCGATTATTCGATGAAACGCTTAATTTGATCACCCCCTTTCCCACCTCAATGTAAACACTGTTGAAAAAAGGATGTTGCCCCCTAGTGTAAGCGTACAAGATTTCTCAAAAGATGTTTGGTGCATCTTATGCCCCGCTCAAACCTAGGGGTCATTTCGCGATTTGCTCCATGGAAATGCCATTTTGTTTTGGTGAGGCACACACGCGTGAGTTAAAGATCTCCAGGGAGGTAATTAGGAATCTTTTCTCGCGTTGCTCGTTTTTTTAGACCCAAACAAAATGACATTTCTTTGAGAAAATCTCGTGAAATGAACCGTAGTGTAAATGCTAGCACACTGTTATTGGGCAATTAAGGTTACGCTATTATTGTTTAAGAAAACATGTGGCGAGTATGATGCTACCGGAATCTTGAAAAAATATTTGCTTGATTGTGAGAGGAAAAATTGATTACGAGATAAAAGAAGATAATGTTTACAACCAAATACTGAATCCATGATGCGTGCACGGTCTATTAATTAAAAAATCTATGCCGTAATGATTTTCGGTGATAATTTTTTTATCATCAATAACTTATTTGGAATTCGATCAACATCATTTATTGGCTTCCGATAGGGTGGTGGGGCGGGGTCGACCAAGTCGACGGACCCGGGGTATACGGTGACGTATCATGTTTGGCTGTGTGGGAGGTTGGGGGTGGTGGTGGGTGGTAAGGAAGAGAGACACCAAAAGTGAGCATATGGATGTACAGTACATGCCGTGGATTGTGTGGTATGCTGGAGGGAGTATTGTCCGATATCGCGCACTCGCCAGGGGGGTGTGCCCGAAACTTTTTGGCACGTGCGTTACGTTTCCATTCCAAATTGGCGCGCGCGCAAGAAAACGACCCTTAAACTTGGGGCTCTTTTCGCGCTCGCCGTCAGACATCGGCCACACCAACCCGAAGCCATATCACCGTGGCACTCGCCTAACAATGGGACGGCGTCATTAACTGTATCACTGCGCAGCCATTATACCCTTGTGCTTCATTAGCGTTTTATTGAAGGGTTTTTTCTCGCCTTGTTCCTCCTCCCGCCGCCGCCACCACCACCACCACCACCACCACCACCACCACCACCACCTTCTCTTTTTTTTATTTGGCGAGCTGAAAAGGATATAGATATTTTTGCCGGATGACTTGACACTGCTAAAGGGATGAAAGTGTGTGTGTGTGACGGAGATGGGAGGGGGAAATTCCCGAGTTGATTTGGTGTGGTGAATAAATATTTTGTTGGAATTTCTCGGGCCGATAGGCATTTTTCAATACGAATCAAAATATTTTTTGTGACTCGTTATCGGCACTTTCCTCATGTGAGTTATTGACGTGGTAATCTTTTGTAGGTCTAGTCTTTCGGCATGTTTGATAAATTTTTCGATACAGTTACGACGACTTCCGTTGTAAATTTTTTTATCGAGTATACTTTTGAGTTAATCGCAGCCTTAAGTAGCTTTTTTTCTTTCCATTTAATAAAAATACTACCCAAATATGGTAGTAATATGAAACTGAGATACACGCACTTAAATTAGTTTTTCAATGTCATAATCCTCATTCTTCAACTCTGCATTGCCAGAATACTCGAATCATTTCTACCAACAATCGGTCATCCCATCCCCCTTTATAGGGTTACAATTTTGCAATGTATTTTATTCTATCTGATAGAACAGGTCATTCCAGACACCAAATAAACTTACGAAATATCGTATTTATATAGTTGCGCTAAAACTTTATAATAGGTGCTTCAGAATTTATGGTTGTGCTAGTCTTGTTCGGAAAGAATAGGAATGTTTATATGGAAGCCTATCATGCAGGTTAACCTACACATTTTCCGCTAAGGTCGACCGAAATTGTTTTTAAAAAAAAACTATGTGGTCGGGCGTTGGTGGCCTGTGGGTTATCCGATTGTTCAACACTGTGATGGACGGATATCTAGCCTCTATACAGTGTGTACAAGGATTCTCGCTAATAAATAGCTTCTATTCGTCTTATATGGATTGCCATAGATTCATGACTGGCCATTTTTCCTTGTACGCGCACTGACATGTGTGGTCCACTGTTGGTGGTCAAGAAATGGTGTGTGGTGCATATTTTACCCCCTTAGTCATGGGTCAGAAATGTGGAATATCCGGTTGTGCGAGGTTCAAATTTGAGGGAACTTGAGATACTTTCTCCGGTTTCGTATTGGAAAATTTACTTTGTCTGGATGCGAAACTGAATAGGTTATCTGTCGTATTCGGTTAATATAGCTATGAAAGTTCTAAGTTTTTGAAGTTTTCTTTTGTTGACACGTCTTAACAAATAAGTTATTAAAACTGCAGTAGATTTCGGTCTGCTGCTGATCTGTTCGGACTTCTTTTTCAACAATTAAACACATTTTTACTTATTTAAAAAAAGTTTCAATTGTCATTCCACTGATTAACAATTTTTCAAATGTCCGCGCAACACGGTCAACCTAATGCGTTCCCTATTTCAAATTCTGTTCATTGATTATTGGGGCAATATGAATTACAACTTGGCATGTCAAATGTAGCTTTTGTTTTCTTGGTGCGTGTGAACGCTCCCGTTATTTTGGTGCAGTCACCGCGGACTGAAAACAGAACAATTTTTTCTAAGTGGACAATTTGAGATTCACCGATTGACGGTGGTGACCGAGATGAGCTGAGACGAGAGGTGAGCTGGGTGTCGCCCAGAAACATTCCGGTTGTTGCCGGTACGTTGTTGATTTCGACCTGTGCTTGAATACTGCAGTTCCATTTGGGATCCTCACCATGTGGGGCTTGTAGGGTAAATTGAAATGGTTCAGCGAAGAGCTGCGAGATTTGAGGGTTTTGACAGTGCACTTAACAGACATGCTGTCAAACCTGGGATGCGGACACTATATGATCGTAAGGAGTGAGATCAGTTTAAGGTTGCTGGTCAGAATTCTGAAGGGGATTGTTTTGTTGATATCTGGTAAATTTCTAGCTCCTAACAGAAGTAGAAGTAGAGGCCACACTAGATTGGTCAACGAGCTTCAATGCTCATCTATCTGCATCATGTTTTATCTATATATTGCTTACCTCGGGCATATGTTAATCTTTAAAAAATATTATATGTATTTGTTTCTGATCACGACACACGATGAAAATACATTTTTATGTATCTACGCACTTGTCGCCGATCTCGATTGCTTTTCCAACAATCACCATTTCGCTCTGTGTTTTACATACAACGGTTTCGATTTTTCTTTTTTGTATATGTAATTGTAATTCATGAGGGATTTGTAATTGTAATTGCCACGCAGGCAGGCACTAACATTGCCCATTTTGTTTACGGTCAGCGCATCTTACGCGTAGCTTTACGTTATTTGACCACGGTCCAAGTGGCCTACAACCAAGATAGCACAGTTTTCTTACAGCGCTTGTTGTAGAATTTTGTTACAATGGTCATTTATATGGCAAGCAGGAAGATGGCCGACAAGATAACGACGATCGGAAAACAATTGGCACAGGCGGGAACAAAAACGATGCTAATATTTTGTGCCCCCCCCCCCTTTTCCCCATGCATATACTGACTCATCCTCCCCCACAGTATATCTCTGGTTCTGACGTAATTGTTTTCTGCCTGGTTTGCCACTCGGTCATCGCGTTACTACATACATTGTGTATGACGTCACCTGTGTTGCAATGAAGAAAGTCGCAAATCATTCCTTACACAGTTCAGGAAAATTATATCTTAAAAAAATTATATTTCCTATACGATTATTTTTTATTATTATTTCCCTTGACTGTAGTCACTGCACTACATTTTTTTTGGTACCCCTTTTAGTGCTTCAGCACTGGCGAGGGGCACATATTGCAATATAAATATTGGGTTTCATTTTTCAAGATTTTGTGAACTTGAATAGGATCACAATCTTAATATCATTTCCTAGTTGCTATTTCATTTCCGTGCTTTAAAAAGATAGTTTGTACGTTCCCGTCGGTTCCTTCAATTCCACATGTCCACTAGAGTTTTCAAGGTCTTCGAACTAGGGGGCTTACATCATTTAGAGTCGTTACCAGGTTTCGCACAAGTTTGAACTTCACCAGAGGTGTCGAGTGGTCGAGAGGATTGCGTGTTTTCCTCGTGGCCCGTGATCGAGGTTTCGATTCCGGCCGACGTCTTCGGAATTTTTCGGGCGAGAGAAATTCCTTCACACACCTTCTTTCGGAATAGAATTACAATAGTTTGGGTTAGGCAAAATTTCGAGGTTGTGTACCTGGGGATTTTAAGACGTATATACGCTTAATATTTAATTTTGAATTTTTATAGTGCTTTAGGAGAAATTTTTCTTTGTCACGTGATTCAATTGAACCACTTTTCGGATAACCCAATGTAAGAACACGTCCCATTTGTATCCATAATGGATTGTGTATGCGCGCACGGGAAAGACTGGGAGAGTCACCACACGTCTAACGACATCCACCAAACTCGGCACGCCGAGCACACATGCTAAATATGGACAAATTTATAATAACGTCGTTTACGTGATGAAATTTATTTGTTTCTGGTGTGTTTGGTGTGTGTGTACGCGTAGCCCTAGTGGTGTGTTTGCGGGGGGTTAGCGACAAGAATCAGCCCCGTCGGGGTACACGCTTTTGCACGCAATGCCGGTGATGTGTCGTGCACATCAAAATGTGCTAAAAGCTTTTTCCGTAATCGCGGTGGTAGGTTTTTTCTTCTTTCGTTTTTGGTCATCCTCCCCTCCTCTTTTTTTTCCTCTTGCCTGGTTGTTCCGTCAATCGGACATCGATCGAGTGATGTTAGGAAATCTATCCCCGTTGCCTAATTGAGTGTGTGTGTGTGTATATGTGCAAGGGCGGGTTGTGTATTTCGGCTTCTGTTTTCGCCTTTCCGCGCTTACAGGATGGTTATTTTAAACACTCTGTTATGCTTTTTTGTAGGGGAATGTAACGTACGTCATTCATCATTTAGTATAAAGAATTCCTTGTTGAAATATTCAAAAATTGCGTTAATTTTATTTGCAAAGTAAATAAACATCAATTTGCACATTCAGGTTGTTAACAACTAAAATAACATTTTTAGTAGAGCGTTAGTGTGCACAATTTTTTTTTTATCGGAAACCTTGTCGTGAAAGAAGCATTTAAACGAACTGATATTTGATGTGTGACATCACTCGAAATAATAATCACGTAGGTAAATTTAATTTATGAATAAAATGTATTAGTCACTCAATTTATCGTTTTTCTGACCTGATTGCACAAAATGTTCTATATGATATGTAAAATTGTAAAATTGTAATTGATATGCATGTGTCCTAAAAGATAATGTCTAAATATTCTTGTGCAATGTGAAGAAAACTGAACATCGCAGTGCAGTAATATTGTAATGTTGGCTACTATTTGTTAGGTACTTCTAATTGGGTATTGCGCTTATTGGTCTACAGTGTATCACGCGTATTCTGGTGACTTTCAATGGAGATTGCTTGAAATAGACACCCCTGCCCACATTTCAGTGCGTGCACTTTACTTGGTGGCCGAGTTTGCCGTTTGCAGTCGATATGCTGTCGTGCCGCCGATGTCTCTATCGATTTCGGGGCACAAATTATTTGCTGAATAACCTATAGGGAAGACTAACCTTTGCGACCGATGTAACCAGATGCACAGTGTGTGTGCCGCCCTGTTCATCGACGAGCATTGCATCCCCCCCCCCTCCCACATACGCCCTTCCCAACACCTCATTTCCTACCATCATTCTTTCAGCAGCGACTTCATCCTTTTCTTTTACTTCGTTTATCGTATGTCATTTTTATTTGGAGAGGATTTTCAAAAATGGTTGCATTTGACTGGTTTGAAAATTATGAACTGAAATGAAAGTTTAAAACAGAAACACTGTCAATTGCAGTTCGTGGATATGCTTTTTTTGGCACTTACTTTGAAAGTGATTTATTGGATAACCTAACCAATAGAAATTAGGCTTGAACGCTGATTTTTTTCTTGCTAGTAACAAGACTTTCGAGTATATTTTAAGCTTTTATAAGCTTGTACAATTTTCCTACATATTAAGAGAAATAAACTCAACATAGGCGAGTTTGCAGCATTGAAAGATATTACCGTTTTGAACTACCTAATTTGCTAAACGAGTAAGTTGATTTAGGAAGGCTAGCAGGACGAAAACATAGCATCGTAAAAATATCATACTCAAAAATAAATTATATATTTTTTGGTTGAGAATGGGAAGGGGTAGACTGAGTGGGATATTGCGTCACGTGACGTCAACCTCAACAGAAGTTGTTTATGACCCCTGCCACACCCACATTATGATCACAAACAAACCAAGTCCGTTTCGTTTGGGTTGCAATGTAATCTTAAATCAGCAGAATTGGTTTTGTGCTCGGTTAGTAAAAACATGGACATCGGTCATGAAGTGTGCGTGGAATATTTACATTACGGTTTGTCAATGCTGCTGCCGTTTTACATTCTTCTTTCCTCATACGGACTATTATTTATATATTATTATACTATGTAGTAAATGTACGAGTGTTTCTACTGTATGTGCGACTACTTACGGTTTGTAGTTACGTTTAAAGCCTTTGAAATCATATGAGTCTGGTATTTAGTTTTTGGAATTGGAATCTGGAGTTACTTTTGTTTTACATCTAAACTCATTATATATGTTGTGTTTTGTTTGTGCAACAAAAAATATCAAGTACATGTATATATAGATCTTCTTAAAACCATAATTCGAAAACAAATTGATGGTTGGCATAATCTGACAAGTGAACTTAATCGAACGAGAAATTATAAAAATATTTATTGCGCGTTCGGAGCTGGAATCGATCTATTGAAAGCTCTCAACATATGAGTGTCCACCATCTGTCTTTCTCCAAAACTGATTGATGCCATTTTCTTAAGGCGATTTCATAAAACTGTTTTAGCGATCGTGTGGTTATCCAAAGGTACCCAATGTAGAAACGCAACCGAATACGATAAACGTTAGACAGAAGGCCCGGTCGTTTATGCGCGATTCGTGCGTGCCCGCATGCATGGCTAGTTACAACTAACTGCCTGTTTTTCGGAAGTTGATTGCACGGAATTTATTATTCGAAATTTGTTGGTGGCTCGTTTTGCAGTTTTTCGTCTGGGTCTCGTTTCCCCGGCAGTTCACAAGCACCCCCCCCCCACACACACACACATAGCAGCCCACCAGTTCATTCGCCAACCGTTCGTCTCAATCCATTTCCATATCCGCGCATTCTATTCGCCAACCGTGATAGATGGTTACTGCCTTTATTTTCATCGAAATTGCCGTTGTCAACATATGCAGATTTCCACAATATTTTAGGTTCCGTTAACTTTCGCATGCATTTACAAGAAGAACCGTATGCCGTTACCTCCTGAGACTCCTGGATTTCGATTTTTAAAAAAGAATTCAAGAGAAAAAGATTGTCTTCAAATACAATCCAGAATGCGTTCTCAAAATCAATCTCGAGCGTGGTTGAGAGGGTCGCGCTTGACCTTTATTACCATTTAACCATTCCAGATGTATTTCAAAAAGTAACTGCGACCATGAATGCAAAATTCGCCCATTCTCATGTTCTCTGGAGTGTTACCGACGGACAAGGGTACAAAGTTGTTTGCTACGTATAGATGGCTGTTAAAGTGTTTGTGTTCTAGACCAGATCCTTAAAGGCGGTCGCGGAGATCTCCCTATAATTCCAATTACCCGTAGGTGTACACGGGGGTCTCAGGATGTCGTGGGACGCCACAGACAAGCTACGAGCGTATATCGGCCAACTCAACGTAATATATTATTTTCCGCTACGGGTATATTATATCGTATGGAGTTAATATTGGATAGACTTGGCGGGTGGGTGTAGCCACGTTTCCAAAGTTTTATCTGCGCTCGCGTTTCCTCCCGCTAAAGTGATGACATAATTAAGACTACA
Source organism: Mycogona germanica (assembly GCA_034698785.1). Classification (NCBI taxonomy): domain Eukaryota; kingdom Metazoa; phylum Arthropoda; class Diplopoda; order Chordeumatida; family Chordeumatidae; genus Mycogona; species Mycogona germanica. The sequence goes on along the minus strand of JAQGBY010000304.1, from coordinate 37,322 downwards.
CATGTTGAGGACCTACGGACTCCTTCGGGCCCCCAACCCCCACCTCCCTTCTGTTTGTGTATGTGTGTGTGTGTACACTCGTATGGGGTATGTACACACAAATGCGCATTTCATTTAGTTTTATTTTCGAGCGCATCGCGCTCTCATATAATATGAAAATGGCATTCATGATTTTTTTTAATGCGACTGTGCCGCGTCTGTCTTCGATTTTGTTCCGACCGCGAAACTTCAACTGTTGTCTGTCTGAGACCCTGCGGTTGAAATGAAATTCGTAGGCGAAACGCTATCGCTGCTTCTCATGAATTTTATATTATTTGAAGATGAGGAGTTGTCGTCCAAAAATCAGGTTTCGCGCCATTCAGCGTACGCTTCGTCGTGACTAAGTACGTTCGTTGGAGGACCGACTGACCAGGATTCGGTTCCTGGCGCTATTATATTGACTGTAAGGTTAGGTGCATAGTGAATAGTAAGGATGCACCACGACTACAACAGTGTAATAAATTAGTCGCTGCACTTACAAAACATTGCGTATTAATAAAAATCTTGTGATCATCTTTTGTGAGATTTTTAAGATACTCATTTAATAGTACTACTATTAAATGAGTAGCTAGCTTAGCTAAATGAGTAGCTAGCTTAGCTATTTGTACCTTGTAGCTAGCATAGCTAGACGGTCCCGGGTTCGATTCCTGGCGCGGGCTCTCGAAAATTTCGATCCCGGGGTACTGGATGTGCCCCCTCGCATAGTGCCAGTTCTATTGGCTACAGTTGATTGACCAAATAATATTATTTAAATCGAGCCAGGCTCTATCTCATCTTAAAAATGATGTCGTGTCATGCGATGAAAGCTTTTATGTGGCATTTGTCAGCCAAGCTTGGATAACTCAGTTTCGAGGATTCCAATTTCATTGATTGTGAGGTCTCTGGTGGTAGGCAGTAAAGTATATTTTGGAAGTTGATGCTTACTTACTAGCTACATAACATTAGCTAGTTTGGTTTAAATGTTTGGTCGATTTAGTCTGGAAATCGCAGCGAATATAGCAAAAAATCAATCTGAGTTTTAAAAGAATTTATTTACTTTTTTTGCTGATGAGATGAGAGGTTTTCTTGTTTATGTCATCGTTGCTTTATTTTTTCAGGCACTCAATTTACAGTTTATACGAACATGCTGTATATACGAATATTTATATTGGTATATATTCCCAAAAAAAATTAACATTACAAAAAAGTTGTCACTCTTTATTTTTTTAGTGCGACATGGATTTTTTCATTTGTGCAGAACAAAAAAATTAACGTTTTGAACGACAGGAAATATGACTTTCTTAACCCTAAAATAGCGAACGTTTGGTAAGTCAGCGCTCGCTTTACTTATTCAAAAATAAATAACTTCTCACTCAACTTAGAAAAGACAATTTCCAAGTTTCCAATTGCAAATCCCTTTCAGCTAATTTGAAAAACGGAGTTTACGTTTCAACTGCTCACTATAATCCAGACAAGATTCATTCGGTCTTGTTTGAACGTCATTACCCGGTACCTGATACAGACTGTATTTGCCAACAGTTATGCTTGTTATAGAGAATTAAATCTGTGTGTCTGGATTTTCTGTAGTTCTGAAATGGGGAATCTAGGAATTCCAGATCCAATAAATTAAACTGCATGTTTGCTAATGAACGAAGTTTCGTATTTAGGGGTATTCCAGTATTAATGATAGAATCTTATAATGTATATACTTTAATAGTTTTAAGTATACAGATTATTTAATTGAACTGAAATGTTATGCGTTGGAGTGCTCATGAAAATAACATAATTTTGAGTTATTTATATATTTGTTTGTGATCTCTCACCTCGCTCTGGGTCGCTTTCGTACCAAACTTTTCTTCATTAATTAGTTCATTAGTTATGCCATATATATATATTTTTTCTTACGGCCTTTGTACCTTGTTGGCATTGTTACCCCTTCGAAGTTTCGAAAGCTTTAAGAAGTTTTCTCCGCGCGTCATTTGGTGTCGTGATCCAGTATACACAGACTACTTTCTCTGAAGAAGCTGCAATAAATATATTGTTTCGTTCGAATCAGTCGTTCAGACTGGCTGGAATCATTCACTTTTTTAGTGGGTCATTGACTAGTTGTCAAACTGTTGGCGCCGATCAAACAGCTAGGGCTTCCCACGCTAGTCCGCGCTGCAGTCGCCTCGTGGCTCGTTTACGCCTACACAATAGCCGGGTCCACCCTCCCCTCGAATTGTTGCCCGCGCCGTTGGAGACCTGCGGTGACGTGTGACTCCACACGGACCCATGGATCGTCGTAGCCGCCTGAAACCCTATATATAAAAATTTATATGTGTACAATTTGGGTGCAGTGTCTGGTGTGGTACGGATGGATAGCGGGAGAGAGAGTGACGTAGTAGGCCTACTTGAGGAGGAAGAAAAGGGAGACTGAATAAAAATGCTGCGCAAAAATTGTCGTCCACGCACTTCCCGGCCGTATATAATGAACGTGGATGGATGCATGTGGGGGCCCGTATTATGGTGGCGTGCCCGTACTACCCATTTCGTCTATTCGCCTAGAGTGCTTCCCCCCACACACAGATACATGAACAACCTCCTAAGAAACCCCGGCGCATTCCAGTTGGGAGCACCAAGCACAAGTTATTTTTCTTGACACACGCTTTTCAAACACAAAAAACTTGTAATTACGTTGTTAGCAAATTTTGCTGCTCGCATTTCAATTTGAAATTTGATACAGTAAAAAATCAAATATATTTTCGTATCTGATGAGTGGTTGCAGGTTATTGTTATGCTTGAACTGAGTATGGCGCTGCGGTCGCGAGTACAATCCATTAAAGCAAGTCTGGTGATGGTTGTGATGAGTAAAGCATTATTTTAAACTTCACGTTTTTGCTCCATCGAGTGATTTAAAAATCTCCTGCGTGACCATTTGAAGTCTCGATCTCCTCGCATGTGCTCGCTAGGCCCAAACAAAGTGACATTTCCACGGTGAAAAAAAGTGGGAAATCTGTCGAGTGTAAAATGGACTTAATATGGACTCGGCATCATCATCAATCACTAATATGCCACAGCTTTAGTGATCGCCGAGCCGAAATGTGTTAAAGTAATACTGAAACCTGCAACGAGTTATATATTGTAGTTAAAATTCTTTTAACACATTTTTAACGAAGAAAATTTGATCCAAAACACGAACAGGCAGTTCAGATAATTCGTTAACGCCAGCGAAATATGATTCTTCACTCGAAAGTGACATCGCAATAAAAATACGTAAGAAGGGGTTGAATTGGGCGTTAGGTCTAGGGAGGAAGCCGATATAGCTGCGACGGCCTATACAATTTAGGCCTACCCGTCGTAGTCGTCGTAGTCGTCGTAGTCGTACCCCCCGCCGCTTTGTGTTATACTGCTCTGGTTGCAATCTACTCTTGTTGGTGAGACGCACACACACTCTGCGCCTGTAGAGTATATCCTCCTGAGACATCCCTGTTCATGTATAAGCGAACCACATGGAAATCCAGCTCTCGGCTCGCGTCCGCGGAAGAGAAATCTTTGAAAATTCTGTCCGAGTTGGTTTGGGTTTCAAGAGGATGCGGAGGCTGGGGTCTGTGTGTTGCCGAAAAAGCCCATGGTCGCTATATAGTACGGCATGTATAGATGTTGCGTATCTGCATGCGTCTGTGTAACGGGAGTAGTTTTTTTGCTGACGACTGGAAAGAAGAGCCAGAGAGAGAGAGAGAGAGAGAGAGAGAGAGATAGAGTGAGAGGGAGAAAAAGAGACGTCCTCGAATAGTATAATACGTCTGTGTATATCAATTTTATGGTTACATTGCAGGAAAACTTGAAATATTTGGCCTTTTCCGCCACCCCTATTCGTCAGACGAGATGGCCTTTATTTTTTTTACTCGCTTTCTTTCTGTGGGTCTTTTCACGTTTTTTTGACTTCTCGGTTAGAAGTGTTGTCGCCGTAGCTGGGGTCGGGTTGGCTGGTTCGATGTGTGGTGACCAAGTGGACGTGTTTTATGGATGGAGAGAGTGAGATCTGGGGAAGGAAGCACGAACGACGACCAATGGGGAGGCGAGATTTGACCTATCTGTTAATGGATCAAGAGACCCAGGGCAACTCCGATTTAATGGCTGACGGGACGATCGCCATAAATAATAAATGAAGAGACATTTACATTACCACGTTACCACTTAGAGTCCACGTAAAAATACCTTATTGTGTTCAATTATATAAGAAGTGAAATATTTCCTCTTGAATGATAACCAACCCTCACCTGGATAACTGTCAATAGTCAATTGTTCGAATAACTAAAATAATTCCGGACACTTGGTAACAAAATTATTTGATTTATTCTAATTTCTTGGGTAGTGACGAAAGTTTTACTCACGAGTTCATTCGTTTGTTTTTGTTTCGCAAATCTATAAATTCTTTATTTTCTGAAGATTAGAAGAAGTAAACGTTGTTTATTAACAATCTTGTTGCCGGCTCTCGAATCTATCATTCTTTGTAATTCATATTTCGCCTATCAATAATTGAATGAACAATACGAGTAGATTTTATTTTTATTGTGTTTTTTTATGAGAATGTATGGGTATTTATTCGGCAGATGGCGCTCAGGTTTGTATTTCTCAGTCTTTTTCGCTTTTGGGAAGATATTGCCTGGGTAGAAACGTTAGAGTTCCGACTATCGGGTTGTGCGTGCATATTTAGTTTGATGAGAGAATTATTTTGAATGCGCATTCTCGTAGACCCCCTCCCCTCCTATTCCCCCGTCTACTCGTATGTCTCCGCACTCGTAGATGTTGGGATATCCGTATATACTGTATATATGATATAAAAGTTTGCGTTTTATTGCGTAAAGAAATGGTGGAAATGATTCAGTCTCTCCTTTTCTCTCGTCTCTCGTGGCGACGTTTAAAGTGTTTCGTTTTGTGGGCATTTGGGTGTGAGGGGGTGGGGTGGGGGAGATTGTGATGTCGGGGTGGGGTGGGGTGGGGGAGATTCGACGGGGAAAATGACGGCTAAAGATCGCGCTTGTCATTTATACGGCAATTGTATTTATACTTTTGGCCTCTGGTTAGGCGTCTTCAGATGTTCGACAATGCTTTTCAGGACATGACTTTATTCGATAAAGTGTTATATATAGACTTGGTAACTTTTAGTAAGATTTTGAAAATGGTGGATTTTATTCTGTTGTACCGTCTAGTTATTTGGAACCAGAACTCGGAACTGTAAAATAAATAAGGGGATCGCTGTATGTGTATCAAATACATGTAGTACCTGAAGATTGATTTTTTAGTGTTTATTTAGCAACAGTTGTACTGCTGAAAATATTCACAGTAATTTAAGATAAAATGTAATAGTTTATACATCGAACATCTCCATCGACGTATACATCCAACACGAAAAATTGAATTAGCTATTGGGCGAAATAAGCAGTATTTGCCTTTGGAATCATCTAAATTTGCATTGCAGTTTTTCGCCTAGTACAATTTTCCCACCGCTTTAAATTGCCACAGACTTTATGTTTAAAAGTTTGGTGCCCTAGTACCAACAGAGCACAATTGGTACGCTAGAACGTGCCTAAGCACAGCGAATATGCAGTTGACAAATTTTCGTTTTCTTCGTTCACCCCGCCCCTTCCCCTCTCTACATACAGTATTTGTCAATGTAGTTGCGGCGTGTACTTAAATTTTATGCAGGAAATGTTTTCCGCGGAAATCGGTCGTGTTCTGTTGGCGGTGTGTGTGTGTGTGTGTGTGTGTTTGTGCTAGACCTAATGGGGTTGTGTGTGTGTGTGTGTGTGTGTGTGTGTGTGCAACGATGGCGAATTTTGGAGTTGAGCAATCCGCCATTTGTATCCGCCACCGCAGAACATTTCGGTGGTCTTAGATGTGGAGGGAGGGGCGTGATCCGCGGATAGGATGTATGGAATGGTGGCAGGCGGAGGAGGGGGTTGTTGGATTTCTGCGACACGTCTATCTGGGGGGTGTGACACATGGATGCGTGCGACTGGGGAAACTTGTACCGCCCTGACTCGGATCTTCCCGGAAAATTGTAATAATAATAACAGTAATAAGTATTGTCGCATCTGCGTATAGGCGCTATCGTGTGTGTGTGTGGGCATGATCCCGTTCTTTCCGTGTGTACGGCTGAGCTTGTTATTAGTCTATTCGCGATTCATGTGTGACACCGGCAATGCTTGAACTGTGTATTGGCATTACCTGGATTTTGGTAATATCCATGAGCCAATGTTTCGCTCGTTTGATGATGTTGCCTCTGTAACCTTTTCAGATCTCAGCTGAGTTTTCGGATAATTTTGATGAGTCACCTTTTTGCCGGCATTGCAATGACCATCGGTAATAAGGACTCCTCCAAGGCACTTCTACTGTATAGAAATCGTTTTGCGTTTCTTACGTGCAACCGTGTTTTTCTATGCAGACTAGCTACTAGGAGTCGCCTAGCTTCCATTGCGATATGTCGCAGGAGGAGTAGAAGGAGCCCGTACAGGAGCGAGGAGAGTTTGGGGGTAGAAAAAATCGTTTTGTACATGGCTGCGGTTTTACGAGGCGTGCTCGGCAATTATTTTGACTGCCGGAGCCGTGTTCCGGTCGACATTTCATAAATGACTGGAAAAGATTTTCTGTCGCAGTCGTGCATCTTCCTTTTTGGGGCGACGCGACCACGTATACTGCATGTCTGCGTATGAAAAGCATGCACGCAGACAACTATAGTAATATTCAAATCGACTATCATTCTCTCACTATTTTGTTGCGTTCTGTTTGGATCTATAGATTCACTGAGCGCCACACCATTACCCCCCCCCCTCGATAATCCTCCCCGTTGTTCCATCAAATAATTCTCTAGCCTCTGTGGTGTATATTCGAATTTGTGATCTTTCACATTTTCTGGTGTAAATTCACAGTTATTTTCCTAATCAATTTGTTAAATCGGTTTGTAACGTTTGCTGAGCTATGTTATCGGATTATTTAACGGTGCCCCTGATCTTTCGTGCGCAGGCAATCACACAGCACACGTATAGTGCTGCTCTAAACTCCTTTGTGCTGTTCATTTTGAGGCCGATCCTTACGCAGTCAACGTGAGTTGAGATGAAGGATGTTCCAAATAAGTTTTATCACCCGTCCCCCAAATATACTAAATTGTAATAATGAAAGATACTTCAGTAGAAACTTTCTGAAGATACATGTTCTTGCATTTGGTGCGTGTTCCAGAAAATGAAAATGTATTATAAAATATAATTTTTGTGGCCATCCGTTTACAGAGTTTTGTGAAAAGTTATACAATTTTTATCAGATAATTTATGTTCAAGTCTTAATTAATATTTTGTTGTTTCTAAAAATAGAAAGGTTATGTCTCCAAACTGAATCTTATCTATTGTTAGGGTTTTGTCAACTTTGGTGGACTGACGCTACGTTTGAAGGCGTGATTCGCGGCAACACTTCCTCTTTGTCCCCATCCAGGGGGGGATGGGGACCACTCCCCTCACCCATTCCCTAACCATCAGGCTGATGTTTTAAATTGGGCGTTTTGTAGCACATGAGTCGTGCAACCGAACTTTCCGTTCCATTAACACCGGTTATAGTGGGCCTAATAAATGCATTCTCGTGGTCGCGGACCCACCAAGTTAAAAATTGTTTTCAGGCGTTCTCTAGACGTCGGCCCTTTTCGCCCCTTCTCATCTCTCCATTCTTCCCGAATCCCTTCCCGGCTCACAACCCCTATGTTTAGATTGCAAACATGCGCATACTCCCACCATGATTTTTTGTCTGGCAACCTAGAGCTCTTTCAGATGTTGTCAGATAATGTAGTCATAATTTCCTCACTAGCAGAAACAAAAAATAAGTTTCCTAGTAGAAACAATTTTTTGCGGTCTTTCATTCAGTGACTCAATAAATTAAAGAATGTATTTCTCCTGTCACACGAAACTGTGCTGTCAGATCGTCATTTTCGCTAGATTGGACGCCTAACATCATTTCAGAAATTTCGGGTTTAATGAATTTTTTCCAGTGCAAATTCATGTTCTACAGTGACAAATAAAACGCAGTTTTTCAAAAAATTGTTTTTTTGGAACTTATAATCGAATAAATTACAAGATGTATAACAATACTGTGCATTTTGTTGATTAAATCTCAGCATCACAGTGACAATTGTATTAATTGTTTTATGATTTTTTGGCGACATGTGGCGCCATCTTCTCCATCGGTGGGCAGAAATTCCGAGTAATGAAGAACCACATAACTTTCTCAAAGCCGTTGACCATAAAACCAAGTGGTTTTGTTTTGTAAAAATTGAAGAGACCAATCACACAATACACGTGTGCTATGTTGGGAAGCTTGTAATCCGGGTTACTTGACCAATGGAATATGTGAGCGTTTTACGCTTTAGCCCAGTCAAGGGTCAGTTCCAACATCCAATTTTCTGAATAACTGGTCTCGGGAGCTTAGAATCACTGCAATTAAGGAGGGAGCATTGAGGGTGTAGGGTTCATGTTTGGTTAGATGGCAGCTCGAGTTTGTTCTAACATTTGCCATTCCCAAACTGGCGGCTCCCGTCGACTGTGGCGACATTGGATTCTGGTGCCGAGTGATTTATGACCGCCGCCTCATGTTTGTTTTTCTCTTTTTTTTTGCAGGATGAATTTCATCCATTCATTGAGGCCTTGCTACCTCATGTGAAATCCTTCTCCTACACTTGGTTTAACCTGCAGGCGGCCAAAAGAAAATATTTCAAGAAGCACGAGAAGCGGATGAGTCTGGACGAGGAGAGGAGGTGCAAAGAAGAGTTACAGGTATTTGTCATTTTTAATTTCTTTATTTTTTATCTCGCTCTTGAATAAATTTGGCAATTTCTATATTTATCATATTTATTTCGCGATAACTACGCCTAGCGTTACTCATGGTTGGTCAAGTTTTTAAAACTGCAGAATTTGGTAATACAGTATTTGTTATTTGATCCCTGGTCAACTATTAGTGTTGACCGCCCCTTCAAAAATGGCAGGCTTTGGATGTGACGAATACGTATAAATATGTCGTTATATTCTCGGCCTCAAAATCTTGCTACGTCTACCAACGTCACTGGATGTGTCCAGCGGATTTGCTATTCCGTTGGACCACCTGCCAACCTGACCAATTGCGATCTTCGATTTACTGGTTTTGTGCACGTCTAGCCGACTGGTCATAAGCGAGGTATTTGCACATATATTGATCGTGATCATGGGGTTTGGTTGAACTGAGCTCGGTGCTACACATGGTTTGGTTTGCAACTGTGCACAAAAGCATTTGTGTTGCTTGTACCCAGTTTCAAATCCAGAACATTTAAACGAATGCAAGAACATGAAGGTAGTCGAATGACATAACAAGAATTAACATATTTAGGGGTTGGAGAATATAAAAAAATATTAAAAGAATATTCCGGTTTTCAGGGCCTAAATGAGGAGTATATTGTGTCATTCGAAATTCATCCTTCAAACTTTTACATATTTGTACGGATACGACCTGAGGAAATTCATTTTCCTGATAATTGATTATTTTTTTTGGAGAAATTCAGAAATCAGTGTTACTGCCGTAAAAGAAATATGCGCAGTTCTGTGCTGATATTAATAGTCATATCTATTCGCTTAAGCTGGTTAATTTTGATTGCTATCGAAAGCAATTATGTATTAAATCCATTTTGCAGAGTGGATCGTCACTCAGTTTTCCAATATGCACTGGCTGCGTTGATTCCTGAGATTCTGTGTTCGAACCCCGGAAAGTTGAGATAATCTAAACGATACTATTTATATCTAAGAATTTATTCTTTTCTAAAGTTCACCTGAATCCAACATTTTAAGTTTTACTCATTCTCAAACTATGGTGGTGCAATGTGGAATATACTTTAGGCATCAATTTTGGCTAAATGGGGTTTAGACGTCGGCTAAGCTTTTTCTTCAACCGCATAAATAATTACACTGTCTTTAACGCCAACTACCTCCACCGCATCGCGCTAGTAGAGACACGGGAATATAAATACGGTGTCGGGAACCGCATTTAGACGATAGGCACAATGGAAATCCGCACCAAATGTTTTGGCACACGATGTCAAAATAATTCCCTATCTACGTAATGTAAGTTAATCGTGGGTAAATTCGCAACGGTCGTCCCATTCGCAATATATATAATTTGTTATGTGCATCGGGAACGCTAAACGTGTCATCATTCTGGCCCGGATGTTGACGTGCCAGAATATGATCGTCAAATCCAGCGATCATATTATAATTTTCGATCAAATGTTGTACTCGTTAAAGTCTTAAGGAACCACTCGTCGTAGACGAGCTGGTTGATGGGCTTCTGGAGCGACAATCTCTGGTTCTATTCTTGTAGCAGAGTCTAGTTTTTCATTCGACTTCGGGGTACTGGTTAATAATGTTGATAAAAGTTCCGAGTTAGTTTACGTCCTATTGTTCGATTCACTACACCTTAAGAAAAGTAGTAGTTTTCAAATAGAAAATGTATTTTCCAATCGTGTTTTCAAACGCAGTTGTGTGATTTATGTTAGACATTGTACATTGTTACAGTGAATATCTGTAAGATTAAATGTAACAATTTGAAGTTCAATTTATTTTTTCAGTCTGCTAGATCAGCAAGTACGCTAAATTTCCCTGTTATTTTTCACCTTACAGAACAACAATTAATTTATTCTGCTCGCGTATAGTAATTTTGGGTGTGAAAGCGTACACATCCGGTTCGTTTATGAGTCATTAGATTTGTATCACACATATTGCCGTCTTCATTCTCGCAGTGCGGTTTGTCCCACCGGTTCAGGTGAAACATGACACACACAAAAAAAAAGCTATCGACTTATCGGACCTGTAATCGCAATATTTATCGGTTCGCGCCCGCGCAGAGCCACATAATCTGCGCGGCAGCTTCCGTTTTTCATTGTACATGTGACACTATTTTGTGGTCTACCTGTGCATGTACTGGTAGGCTTTTCTCATTGCTATGATGTTTGTTGTAAATCTGCTTGACTTGCTATGGCCGGATTCAGTGGAGGATCTCAACGATCTGGAAGATACATGGTAATTACCGTGCCTAAATTGAAAAAAGAAAACTATAATGCGAAACTCATTTATTACAAAAGGTATATCAACTGTTTTAGGCAGAACAAATTGTTTTATTTGTAGTTATAGCTATTTATAGATGTCACAACTTGTTAACGATTCATGTACATGCAAGCGAATAGTTGCAGTTTAGAATCTCACATTATCAACTTATAATTGACCTGCCGTAAGTTCGTATTTGTGTATTTCAAGAGAGATTTTTGCCTGATGGACCAGAAGTCCACTAGTTAACCCCACTAGTTATCCCCTGGGATGAAATGAATGAAAGGAGGACATAATTCCCTAAGGTGGCAGATATGCTAATGTAGGATGATAGCAATACCAAGCAAGGCAATAATCGTTGGCACACAATATGGCCTACAGAAGATGACGTCACAACCGATGTTTCATGTTTGCAACTTGGTATTGTATTGTTCCGCCTGCCATTACATGAAAACGGGGCATCACCATGGCCAGCAGTCCATCACACCCCCACCGTCATCGCAACTCGGCAAACTTTTATTCCCGAAACTCGTGAGTCTCGTCGCCACACCATCCCATACCATCCATACTTTGGCATTCCCCGCCCCCTTTACCCCTCCCCTTGCCCACGCCCGGCCCTACACTTCCGATCCCTAATGGCGGCGCACTTATGCGATCATTTGGCACCGGCCACTGTACTAGTGGCCGAGCATAATTCGCAAGTTTTTGGCGATCGCCTACAACAGAGATTTTGTCACCGCCACCATCCCATCTCTTCCCCCTCCCCTCTCGAAATCTCCACCAGCTCACCGCATCCTATACTTCCCTACTTCGTGAGACCCCCTTGAGCTGTTGGTTGAACTTCTCTTCTGGATGGGCTCGTTGCTGAATCGATTCGCCCATATGGATGGGAGTCAAAGGGGAACTTTGGGTCGGAGAGACTGGTAAACCAGAAAGCGATTGATATTCCAAAATTGAGTCTCTGTGATCTTGAAATTTCTAAAATTGAAGTACTTCTACATATTAATTCATATTACTTTTAATGATTTAATGCGCTAAATTGTGTCTTCATCCTGGGAACAATATCGGATACAGGACACTTGATTTATCTCGAAGAATTTTTCGATCATCTCGGTCTCAGTACAATGCAAGTGTACACGCATTTTTAGTGTCGTTTTTCAAACACACTGAGCGAATCTCGGAATGTATTCGTGGGGGTACCCTCCATCCACTATCGCCTGTATCCATCAATAATTCTTATTCCGTTGCCTTTTGTGTCGTGGATACATGTGTATAAACGCGGAGGAAGAAGAAAAAAAGTGCCCATGCAATAATAATTAAGAGCCAAGTTCTAGTGTAATGTGTTTGTAGCGTGGTTTTTTCTTCTTCTGCTCTCCGATCCTCGCGTTTCTGACTGCGCTCTCACAAAACTGGGTACAATATGTATGCAACAACAATAACAACAACATTAGAGGCAATGCAGAAATGGTCTATCTCCGCGCGTTCGTTGCTTACTTGGCCATTAGATGTTCCTGCATCCAATGTGCAGCAAGAACCATCATTACGGCCTTCACGCCGTGTAATTGCCGACAACTAATGGCAATGCACAAGTCCAAAATGTATTGGGCAACTTCGCCGAGTGTAGTATTGGCCCATTCTGTGTTCGGGGGAACAGGCGTGTATGTCATTCATTGATCGAGGTTACTGATTCTCTGCATGAGATATGAGCAGTCTGCGAAAACCACCAAACCTTCTTGACACTTCTATTCGGAGTTTCTCCAATTTCATTGAGATTTTGGGGCTTACACAGGCAAAACGCAAAGCAATAACTTTTTAGAACGAAATCAAATTGTTTCAAAAGTATATTTTGGTTTCTTCTTCTAAGGTGACATTTGTTTTCGAAATGTTGAGTTCTACTACTGACTCTCAAAGGTTTTAGAAATTACCTGTGGGTATCCAGATCTACCAGGACACTGCTCTGGTACAGAGTTGAGCAGGTTGCATACAGTTAAAACGTGTGGTGAAGAACGAATTGCTGGAAACAACCGACAGATGCGGCAACAAGCTAATTAAAAAGGCGAAGTTTTGATAACTCATTTATTTCATAAACGGTGAACAACACGGCAGGAAATCAATTTAACACTCTCATTAAAATAACTTTAACGTTACACATTAAAATATATTAACCGACGCGAAATCACTGTATAAAATAAATACGCTTGTTGTCGCATCTGTCGATTGTTTCCAGCAATCCGTGTTTCGCCATTCTTTCATGTTATCATTCGCGGCATCTTCTGCATTTTCGACAGTGTAAAACTATGAATTGTAATTTATAGGGCGGGAACGAAAATTGGTCCTGTGAGTCCTATGTAGATGTAGATTAATTAGAGTTACGAAATTTTAGTTTATTAGTGAAAACTAATCAATTTTATGCTTTTTGTTTACTATTTATCAATTGGCAGTTTCAATTTTAATTACTATTTGAGGTTCTAAAATTTGATCGGCTAATTGATTAAAAAAAAATTGAATAGGTTCATGAGATCTATTTATTTTGTTGTCCCTTTGTTATGCACAAGCACTCTACAGTGACATGTTTTGAGGTTGTTTTTTTTTTGCTATATTTTGTATATTATATGGCGGTGGGAGATTATAGGGTGGTTTTGTTTTATATTGGTCGTGTACAGCGGCATGTTGTAGACTTATTCTCATCCGACAGTAATCAGATACTTCCTTCCGGCGAGCGCCAAAGTGTTCGACGGCGCTTTTTCGACGGAGGCGCGGACGCGCGGGCGCAATTGCTTTTCCGCCCCGAAACTTTTATTCTTCCACCACCACCATCCTTATATACGTGGATATATATTGTTCTCGGGGTGCAGACTGCCTGGATATGTGGGCTACTGTGTACGCGGCCTACATACGCGCCACGGTTTTGCTGCGGCTTTCGAGTCCAGAGAGACGCGACACTGGGTTGCAATTTGGGTGAACCAGTATTTGGAAAAATTCCCCGCTGGAAATCGCTCGGGGGATTCTGTGTGGGGGGCAGCGCACCACCATGCCAAAAGCGAAATCAATAAAATTAGTCGAGTACACACTCGCATGAACAGTAGTCGCAGGTTGAGAAAGCGACTTGGGTGGTTCGAGTCCCGGCGCGGGATATCTCTTTTGGTCCCGGGGTACGGATGAGGAAAATGGGTTCTTCCAATAGTGTTTAGAAAGGACCGAGTGGCACAGAATCGTATATGAAGAGAAATATTTGCGAAAGTTGTAAGTTACAAAATGTACTAGTTCGTGACTCGTGCGGCAGAAGTTGAACTGAGTCGCAGCATAAGCGCTCTATTTGTCTAAGTAAATGGCAGGTGTCTGAAACGTCGTCTGGAAATTTCAGGAAAGATATTCCTGGTAGAAACTTCACATCCAACTTGCTCCAATCCTCCCTTGAATTGCCGTACCGAATTGTGATTTTATCATAAAATAAAAATTATCGTATTGACTTCTTTCTGTTGATGAATCTAAACTAAAATGTTTCGGAAATTGCAGGCGAGTTTTAAAAGCAGCTTTGAAATTGTGTCTCCCCTCTACTAAATGCCAAGCTGTTCTCAATGCTGAAACAAGGGTGCTTGCTCTGAATGATCGGAAATGTGCGGTCCTTTGTGTGTAGCTTTCATCGAGTTCTGAGTTACGTCACACTATAAAATGTGCGGTTACGTTTGCCGGTTTGTTCGTCCGACACAGGACCTAGAAAAAAAATCGCTTTCCATTTTCTAAACCAGGACAAAAAGCGCGCCTAATGAATGTGAAGATCGTTTAAATCATTGTTGCAACCTTCCACTAAATTATTGCCACTGTCGGTATATACGCGTATATGGGCGCTCGCAACGCGTTGTGTAGCCTATATTTCGAGTGCTTTATGGGTGGTGATCCGGGTTTGTGTTGAAAACTGGAGCTTCACTACCCATTTTTTGTTCTCATGTCAAACAAGCTTCCGCCATAGCTTCCTCTTTGCCGCATGTGACTGTACGTGCTGGCCTACCTCATTTCCGAATAGTGATCTGACTAGGTTGTGCATTCGTCAGAGTTGTTTGTGCTGTGGCCAAAATCATGTGCTTTCGAAATAATAAATCAAAAAGTCGTATCTGGGAAGATCAATGTTCTTACTAATATATCAAAATGGTAAACATTTGTCAGTTTTTCCACATAGCTACGTGCTCGTATATGAACAATATTTTCGACCGGCGAATAAATAATTACAAAAGAATGATTTTATTTTTGTTTTAAAAGGCGTATTACACATATAAACAGATAATTCCACTGGGCGAAAATCGAAAAAAGACGGCAATGGCAAATTTTAGTTGTATCTAATGGTTGTCTAAAAAATTAAAAGTCCTGACAATTATTGAACTACGTGCTTTAGATAGACGAAAAATAAGAACGATGACGATTCGGTATGTGTGAATCGTCATCGTTCTTGTTTTTCGTCAGTTGCAGTGGTTTTCATTTTAGTTTATTCTTATTAAATAATAGTTATGCTATTTTATTTGAAGAGTTTGTCGCCGACTCTGTTTGTCTTTGTTCGTTTGGCGCTGCCTCGGACACAACTTGCCCATTTTTATCGAAAAATTAGGTTTTGTGGCCCCGGTTAATTTCTGTATATGTACGCTCGTATACATGTTCATTGGTCCCCGAGTTCAAAATGACTGTTTGCCCTCAATTTTGAATAAATTACAAAATTATTTCACCGATAGTCAAGCGACCGCACTGCTTATGTTTTGTAATTGAGGTGTGGTGTGTAATGGAACTTCTCACAATCTGAATGTTAGAGAGTTTTACCCCCTTTTCATCGGCTATACAAATAAATATCTGTCTTATCTAATATATATTAATATGCCTTCTTTTGCTGTATTTTTTCTTGCAGAACGAGAAGTTGGAAGTAAAACAAAAATGGGCCTCGCGGTTGCTGGGCAAGCTACGGAAGGACATCACGCAGGAATGTCGCGAGGATTTCGTGCTGGGCATCACGGGGAAAAAGCCGGCCATGTGTGTGCTGAGCAATCCCGACCAGAAGGGCAAGATGCGACGGATCGACTGTCTGCGTCAGGCGGACAAGGTGTGGCGACTGGACCTGGTCATGGTCATCCTCTTCAAAGCCATTCCGCTGGAGAGCACGGACGGTGAGCGGCTGGAGAAGTCGGCCGACTGCGTGCACCCCGGCCTCTGCGTCAACCCCTACCACATCAACGTCTCCGTCCGCGAGCTCGACCTCTATCTGGCCAACTTCATACACAGTCACGGTAAGTCATGTCACTTCTAGGAGTCTCGTCTAGAAACTAAAATGGAGTGATTAGAACGATTGTCTAACTCCAGAAATAATAAACTAGAATTGAGTATCCTTTAAACTGATTACATAAAGTTCTTGGGTAATGTTTAAATGGTGTGCATGACTATTCTGGATATTCCAGTCTGTCATTTCCATTTGCTGATAAAATAAACGCTTTAAAGTGGGACACTAAATGCATCGCGTTCGTCAAAGCGGATTCGGAATTAGGAAACCGGCAAGATTGGCGTAGCGTGACATTTTGACAGTTACGATAAATCGACGAGAACGATTATTATCGCCGCATTCATGGGTTGCATAAATATAATGGTCTCGCGTTATTATCGACTTCAGCGTATTAATTATGGTGACGCCATTGTATGCTTGACCAGACACAATATACACGGATAACAATATGCCTTGGCTCGTGCCAGAAGTTAATAGGGATTTAACGAATAACAATACGACACCGTGCCAGGTTATTTTTTAATGAATTGCGGTGACTTCAGCGCTGTGCGCTTGAGATGTGTTCATCCCGGTCCTAGATTCCTAGGCAATACATGTTTTACGTGTATCGTACTTAATACTATAACAATATTTCTTGATCTATATCGATACAACAGAGCAACTAGATGGCATCAATTCCATTGTGCACAAAGACCATAACGAGTGTACTGTACAGTATAAGTAATTTCTATAGAATATGCTTTCTTAAGGTCGTTATGGTAAAGACTTTCTAAAAGTACATGCAAATATCAAATATGCGCGTGTTCGAAACAGCTGCATGCGCGCGATCAAATTGGCGCCAAGTTCCGATAAAATTTTCTTATTTTAAGAATGTTGCGATAGCATTTTTTTTTCCATAAATTTTTGCCTCCTTTTTTCGAAACAGAAGGAGCCTGTTTTGTGGCGTACAGCAGACTTCTCTTTGAGATAGGAATGCCCGGGAGTGGGTTAGTGCTCGAAATAGCCGACAACCCACCGTCACGTGCTTTAAAAAGGGGAACGCACCCCCATTCTGTCTGTTGCCCTTAAACGCTTAAATTAGGATCGCCCCTTAGATACCGAATCTTTTGAGGATTGAGTACAACCTTGGGTTCGTCAACTATTTTTGCAAACTACCAATTGTAGGAATGCATTTTTAATGGCATACAAACGTGATACCTTGACTGGGGGAATTTATGTAGTGGCTGGGGAAAATGCCCTCCTGAGACCCCACCCCCTTCAACTGGCATTATAAACATGATAATGGTTAACGATAAGGTGAAATTGAGTCCGGTGGAGTGAATAACGATTTGATTGCCGTCCAACAATCCGCTTTCATTCGTTATGACATTGGTTGCAGGTTATCGGTGTTCTTAAACACAGTATGGCAGTATGGTCGCGAGGGGGTGCGAATTGCACCTGCGTTTCGATGATAGTTGTATTTGTGGTATCGAAAATGTTGAAAATTCTATATTCATCAGTCAGAGCCATCCCCACCAATCTCGTTTTAATGGATGGTATTGGCGAATCGCAGGAAAACCTTGAACTGATCCAGCATGATTTGTTGGGGTTCAGTTTCGGACCTCATGAGGAAATCGCTAGTATGTATCAAGTTTTGTATGTTTATACGCTGTTCGGTACAGTACAGTTCGGCGGAGCTTTGAATAATGAAAGTCTGATTTAGGAGATAACCGAAATTCCATTGCAGGTTCGTTTTTAACCGGGGCATGTCAACTTAATGGCGAGGAAAGATTAAAAAACAAAGATTTGTATAACAATATAATAGGAAAAAGAACGTCTGGATTATTTTCAATAAAAATGGGGGTTGTGCCCGGGACAGGCCGGACGAAAAAAGACGAACAAGAGTTGGCGATAACTCGTCTAATATAATAATAGTAAACTATTATTTAAAATGAAAATGTAATAAAGATGTGAATTGACATCGTCTTAGCTGTAGTGTCAGTTCCCACGGCTTTCTAGTTTTAATTTTTTCATTTTAAATAATAGTTTATTATTATTATATTAGAAGAGTTATCGCCAACTCTTGTTCGTCCTTTTTCGTCCGACCTGTCCCGGGCACAACCCCCATTTTTATTGAAAAGATTTGTATTCATAAAATTTCAATTTTTTTTGTGGGTTTTTGTGTGCTCTAAAAGTTTGGCAATTGCGGCAATCCACCGATTTTTTTTTTGGTCGCAAGTTTTGCGCCTATTATTAGAAAGTTTGAAAAAATAAAAAGATGGCGCTGGTTTGTGTATAGTCGGCTAGTTATCTTATTTGCCCCGTTGGAAGATTCATGGAATCCCGCCAAACTCCGTGGTTTCTCGCATGGCCGTACATACTTACAGTCATTTCTCTAGTTAAGACACGAGAGAAAAAATGCGCTATGCGGGTACGTACCCCCCCGATATCGGTCGGGTCTTCGTATTTTCAGTTATGCATGCTAAGCTGGATTTTTCAACGTACGCGAGAAAACTTCCAATTTCTGCGAGTGGTTTATTTACTCGGTGCATTTTTCAGATTCGCTACAGCGAATCGGAGGATGCGTACTGGGGTACGAGCGCGCGCGCTCACGAACGAAAAAAAATAAGAGTCTCTAAAAAAACATACTCTCAAAAAAATATCTGTGCCATCACTAAAAATAAAGTGTGTGCTACAAAAATAAAAAAATAAAAACGAACTGGCCTGACCCAGCGAAATATTTGGCCCGAGCTGAAAAACGAGAGAAACATTCCCGCTGTTTGTCAAAGTTTTGTTTCTGTTTAAGGAACCTTTTGGCCAATTTATATTTTTGTCGCCATTTGGTTGACTTTAATCGCTAGGTTATGTAGAAGCATTCGTGATCAGATACAACAATTTTAAAAGCTTTATTCTGTTATCTTTGTCACGACTCGTCATAGCCCATTTGGTTTAGCGACTGACTGTGGATTCGGCGGTCCCGAGTTCGATTCCCGGCGCTGGCTCTCGAAAATTTCGATCCCGGGGTCCTGGTCGTTTCCACTTGCAAAGTGCCTAAGCACCATGAGGGGGACGTAAAGCCTGTAGTGCGGTTGAGTACAGTTGATTGGAAGCAAAAAAAATGTTCGATTCTAGCAACATTTACATGAACAAACATACATACTTTTTATGCCGTTATAAATTAGCGTTATTTCGCGTAGAAATAATGGTCGTCCATCGCCACCTACCGGTAAAGCTAGAAAGCTGCTATCGGGTGCATCGACATTTCGGCAAAATGTAGGCATAAATTGAACGATGCGATCACTTATAAATAGATAATGCTGAAATTTCTCAAATTCAAGAAAGTTTGTCTCTGATGTGGTGATCCTAAAAAACCAAATTTACGCGGAAAAAGTAATCGTTTTTCCCTTCTAGAAATTCGTTAAATTTGTGGGTGAAAATCTGTTTACAAAGGCAACACGGGTTCTTAGACCAGCAGCCCTCACCCACTCAGTCAACGTAATCAGCGACCAGCATTGGTTGCTCTACTGTTAATTTGTCATTGCTGACGATGATTGTCGACATGTACATGGTCGATGAATCTGGGAGCTTCTTTATGAGGATACACATTCCTGCGTAGCGCTTAAAGGTCACAATGTGGACATATTTATATATATATATATGGCTGGTTTTGCACAGGTGCAAATTGCTGGTGTGCCAAACCGAGAGTTGGACTCGGATTTCTTGTTTGTTTGCTTCCTGCGACATGGCCGTCGACCTTGCGTTTGGGGTACACAGTGGTTAGGGAAAGATTGGTGGTGGTGGGGGGTTGCGTGTTGTTGTTTTTTATTTTTTTGGCCGCGACCACTGTTACCATTTCGGTGCCAGGTGGTTTTTTTCTTCTCACCCCCGATTCGTTAATTGACCCGTGTCGTCGAGACTCTTGTCGGGCCTTTCTCGGGGACAGCCGGAAATCTGTTTCGTTTCTGACGTCGATTTTATGCGTATTGTATAACGGGGGTGGAGGGGAACAACGAGTTCTGATATCAATACATTGTTAGTCTGATCGTCGTCTTTAATTGCTCGGATAATGTGCTGGATTCCGATATTAATTTTCTTTTTCTTATTTTGTTTTCAGAGATGCTTAGCGGCGTTATGTGTGATCACGATGACAAAGATGAAGACGATAAAGGTAAACATAATTTAAATTATTCTCGCAAATTTCGCCCACAGGTTGTGTGATTGGTGTTTTTTTATTTGTCTTATGTTGGTGCTGGTCCGTGTACTACTGCTGTATGTAGGTCTACCCGTAGTACTTATGCACTTGCGAGTTGGTTTTTATTTAGAGTTGGTTATGGAGCAGGTATAAGGCCGACACATAGTTTGCTCTGCGTACACAAGTACGTCACCGTCGGTGGTGTGCGTAGTGAGTTTGGTATGTGAATCCATCAAGCGGACCGCGACTCGGGGTCCGCCACTGCCTTGATGCGCGTATTTATAGCTGTTATTTTTTTTTTTTTTCCCGGGGTGCTTTCAAATTTTTTCCACCTCGCAAAATTCGAATTCGCAAAACACATGCGCGCTCACGAACACCGATGACCGGATTTGTATGTACCACCACAAAGTTATTTTTTGGGGAACTTATATGAAAGCGGACATAATTATTTTTGTAAATTACAGAATCGTGAAGATAATTTTCTCTCATTAATAGATTATGCATAATTAACAATTGTTGATAACTATCAAAGTTGAACATTTCACTCAGTGTAGATACTTTGAAAAGTATCTACACTTTTATCATTATGTTCTCTATTGGTGTGGTTAATGATTCGTAATTTGGTGGCCGGAATTTACATATACTTTCAATTCTTCCTTAAGTTATTTTTCCTTAAGGACCAGAGATATGAGATGAACGAAATCGCGTATTTGAGAAATGATGGATAACAGCGTTTTGAGATGTTAAAAACGTGTATAATTTACTGATTTATATACATCATCCAAAAAGAGATTCTTCGTAAACGATTTCGTGTCTTTTTGTTTCTATTTTTAATATAAATGAACTTTTCACCTATCAGTGATTCAACATTACATTCGTTTTATGACGATTTAGATGATGCATTAACTTATGCGTTTCTGATGCGTTTTTTTAGGTCTAGAACGTTCTTGTGACCCAGTTTAGTGGAAATTATTTATTCGGGCGCACCGAGTAAATCATTTCCTATTGGTGTTACATTCGTGGTTTTGTTTTTGCTAACGAATCATTGTTTCACTAAAAATTGAATTTCAAAATCCGGTCCCTAATGAATACACGTTGGTGGCGCGCAAAAAGAACGTCTCACCTATCCATCCTCTCTAGCAACAGTCGCGTACTCGCCCACAAGGTGAAACTTGGTTGTGAGACGACGTGATTTCCACTTTTAGCCCAACGTCGACATCGTCGTCGACGTCAAAAGCCAAAGTCATCATTTGAATGGCGCGTGCAAAGTCCGCGCTTGCCTGCACCGGAGCCGAGAATTAAAGCGCTCACGTAATGTAGAAAAACCGTAAGCCTATGCCTGAACCACATTCGCGTGTGTGGCCGAGATGGTGGTGGTGGGAGCAGGATTGGCGGCGTCATTACCATGCGAGTAAAAAATAATATATCCCCACCCCCCACACAAACCCACAAACCCAACCCCAACCCGCAGCCAGTGCGCCGGGCGCGAATTCCTCCCGACGTTTCGCTGCGCCTCGACCCGAGCCTCGTGCGGCGTCGCCTGGGCCGGGGCCACGGTTGCCGCACTGCATACGCTACGTGCCTTCGTTCGGGCCGTGTGTGTGTGTGCTAGTGGTAGTAGCCCCGATCTGCTGGAATCGGCTGGCCACCACTATACTTGCCAACGTCCAAGCGAGTTGGAGCTATTAAGAGAGCGGTTGACAGATTCAGAGAGGCCAGATAAAAATGTATGGGCGAGAAAGAACATCAGCTACAATCAGGATTGTTTTATGGTGGGGGGAAGTAAAGGCGGATAACCACAACTTTTGGTGATGTTGTTTTCCGATTGCCCCGAGCAAAGACGGCGAGGTGGATCCTACCTAGGTGGTGAAAGATAGCAACGAATCTAGCGGACAATAGGTAAACATTTGCTCACCTCAGGACACAATGACGTAAAGACGCACGAAATTATTTAAAAACATCTAGACCTAATACCCCTAAATGGTAGATAACCATAAGTTGGTTTGAGGTAAGGCGGATTCGAGTCGTTTTTGGCTCGTTACGATGTAGAACAGCGCCGTTTGTCTATCCAAGATTAGATGGGACCATGCAGTAGACATAAAATGTCTGTTGTCCATAGACATTACGTAACTTAAATCTGACACGATTTCTAATTCTCCGTCATTTCTTTATTAATTAAAGAGATGCCGGTGTCTACGATAAATGAGTTCTTGTACGTCAAGATGTATGTGCAGCATAGCAGTGGTCTTCTTTTTCTATTCTGAGAATCTGTGTGCACCTAAAATACGTTATATTAAACTCGCCAATAGCAGAATCGTCACAATTCAAGTGATCAACTGATAATAATTTGTATTTTGGTGGTCACCTTAAGACCCTGAAGTCTTCTATCATCTTGCCTTTGCTGTTCTTACCTGTGTATGGGCAAGCCATAGCCCCATAGCTCTTTTCTTTATTGCCCAAATAACTCATTTTTAACTGTTTCTTGCGAGCAATGTTTTTACGAACTTAGAAAAAGTTTATTTCTGAAGAAACTTTTAATTCGTTGTCGCATGGTATATATGTTGTCAATCGTCTGTTGGCAGGTGTCGGTCGGTCTCTAGTTTAAAAAACTAACTTGCTTACGACGCATGCGAGCACGGTTGCGTGCTTCGCTCGCGCGTCGTGTTCAAAATACATCTAGAAGTGCTTGGGTCTGCAAGAAAAAGGATTTGGATAGAAAAAATCCGCCCCGGCCTAACCTGATTGCCTCTTTATACATACAGGCTCTCTCTCTCTTTCTCTGGGTGTGTGTGTGCGGTTCTATAGGTCGGTCTATACATAGATCCATGTGTGGTGTTGGTCTTCTATCCAGCGCCAAACCCGGACGGGGGTTGGAAATAGACTGCAATTTCCGTTCGGTAGAGAGCACACCATTTCTATCGGCATTGAAATGGCCAAGTTAATAGTTTCTCCTGTAAACAGGACAAACCGATAAAATCGATTGATATAAAATAAATACTCTGGTATCGGCGCTGCGCGCTAACACTAGGTGGCTTAGCTTGGTTTTTGGCAGGTGATGGCAGATTGCAGTTGTCGCCGCTAGAGACCGCCAGAGTAAAAGTGCTACCCAAACTTCGGGCATACGGTGGCGGTGATGCGGTTGATAATTGCTGAATTGAAATACATTTTTAGAGCGGTCAATAATGTTTTAAAAACCAATTTTGTCTAGCTAGAGTAGCTACGAATAAAATGTCTGTACTCATTTTTTCAATCAATCATAACTTTTAATGTTCTGGTAGGAGCCGATGTTAGTATATACAAAAGTTCAGGAGATTGAAAGACGCTATAGATGATCGGCAATAAACATCTTGAATCAAACTTCACAATTTCAATTTTTAAGTTTTAAATATTACAAGTATCCATTCGGTAGAAATATATAAAAATATACATAGAACAGACGTCGTTGTATTAGTTATGACAAAGTGGTCGTAGTACAGCAATCTGTCATAGTGGAGGACTGTGTCGGAATTCGGAAAAAATAATAATTGCCCTAGCTAGCGTTCGAAAGTTCGTTCCATTCTCTAGGGCGGATCATGGCACAAACTGTGCCGTATTATTTTTGTGTAATTTTTCTAATTTCGGCAAAGTCCTCCACTATGACCGATTGCTGTACTACGACCACTATGATACCTCTGTCATAACTCATACAACGACGTCTGCTCTATGCGTATTTTCATGTATTTCTACCGAATGGATACTTGTAATATTTGAAACTTCAAAAATTAAATTGTGAAGTTTGATTGAAGAAGTTTGTTGCCGATAGTAGATTGCGTCCTTCAATCTCCTGAACTTTTTGTTCGTAACTATTAAATTGTTCTACTCTAGTATTTTAGGAATATATATAAATATCAGATGTTGAAGAGGTACTCAGTTAACGGATCAAAAAATTTGTAAGTTGGAATTTAACGACTTGCTGTTGGAGACAAGTTAAGAATTTTAGAAGACTGAATTTTATTTATTAAACCAAATGTTTTGAAAAGCGAGTTCACCAAGTGTGTCGGTAATTCGGCACGCTGCACACTATTTATAGTTTGTTCAACCTTGTTGCGAAAATATTTTTGTGATCATTCCTCCATTTTTGGTCTTGTGGAGTAGTAAGTCGTGGGTTCGAGTCCGTAACGACGCTCGTTGGACATTCCGGATGATGGAGAGGGTTTATGGCGGTGACGCTGGTGGGCCCCTGGCCAAAAAAATACATATTGGAAGAGGGGGAAAAAAGTGATGGTGTTAGCTTAGCATCCATTGACCTTGTCTCCGCGTTTGCCTGATTGTTTGGGACCTGTTGGCACCGAGATGCGTGTTGCGATGGCCCCATCGGCCAAGTGCCGAGCAACAAATATTGGCCAGCGATGGGAAAAGCCCCGCATCTGGGCAAGGTCGCTTTCTGTCTCTCTCTCTCCCTCCATCCGTTTTTGTGCCTATTTTAATCGCCAATTTTGTTTGTTGGCATGATTCGTTCCCCGGCACCCAATGCCAACTCGAATTTTCACTACACA
The DNA here is from genome assembly GCA_034698785.1 of Mycogona germanica. NCBI lineage: Eukaryota > Metazoa > Arthropoda > Diplopoda > Chordeumatida > Chordeumatidae > Mycogona > Mycogona germanica. Next base: position 12,251 of record JAQGBY010000304.1, on the reverse strand, counting down.
CAACTTCATTAACCTTTTTTTTTAATTTTTTTTCTTGGCGCCGCCGCTTACGGGGCGGTGCCTGGCTCGTGTGTACTCTTCATTTTTATTGCTTTTCGTTTAATGGGTTCGCGGGTGCACCGTATTTGTTCGCAGGTGATGCGACGCTTGTCGCCCGTTTTTCATTAGGATTTTTCGACGATCTCTTAAATACGGTCTACGAAGCACTCTAGGGGGCACCATTAAGGGGTTAAGTTGTGTCAACACACAACTTAACCACCCTAGGTGACCTGGATCGTTTATTCTTCGATGTATTCAAGTTTACAACATAATATTGAGCCACCTCATTTTGTTTTTATGGCGTACCCGGCGGGAGAGTTAGTAGTAATTGTCTAAGGGGCATCGGTGGCAAATTTGAAGAAAAAAATGCTGTGAGGACTACAACTATTTGAACGGGATGAATCTATTCGGAACGTTGGTGAAACGATAGAAACAGCTGAACTTTTATCGGCCTGTAATGTTGTATTTTCGAAATCATATAGGGATGGGGCGTAATGTCTTTAGGGTCCCTGGATCGAATGTGCGAGAACCCATGCCGGAACTCACCCCGTTTCTCTGGCGTAAGCCCCACCATTGGCCATGCGCGTCCAAATTGGCGAACCGTTTCTGGCTCGAACCCCACGACCCTCCAATCCGTAGACAAACGCCAACACCCACCACCGGACCAACGATCTGCACTCCGTTTTACATCGCTAAACATCCGGTGGAATTTCGCTGGCCTCGCCCTAAAAACAGAAAAAGCGAGCAGCCAGTCGCCAAATATAACGGTGCACACCGAGCCCAGAGTGGGCCAAGGTTGGCACTCGTCATCGGTCCATTGGCCCCATCCAGCACTCATCTCTAGCCAACAACAGGTGGCAGCCCAAGTGGAGAGAGAGATGTATTGAAGGTGGTTGGGGGGAACCTGAGCCAGCTACTAAAGCCGATCCGCGGGCCAAAATCGCCCGGTAGCCAAAAATCGACGCGACGCCTCTTCGCTTCCCTCTTAACACGTCCGCTTGTGATATGATTTTTGGACTCGGATGCTGGTGATGGTGTTGGCGCCCGAATCTTTTGGCCCCCGCCGAATTTGGCCCACCGCCGCCACTCCGTCGGAGAGACGCCGAGTCTGATTCGGCCAACTTGTTGTTTGGCTCGGCTAGTCCGGTCAACGAACCGGCCGGGGGTTGGTTGATACCAGGGTTTGTTGGCGACGGCGCTGTCTATTGGCGCTACTACCTACCCTACTATCCTGTTGTGCTTAACGCGTCGTCTACTGCCATCGACGTGTCCTCGTATTTATTTATCTAGACCTTTTATGTTGGCCCCGCGTCGATCTCACTTTTTATCGCCCCCCCCCACCCCGGTTTTAGTTCATTGATGCTGTGCTGGTGTGATGTTGTGTGTGTGTGGAATGTTTACCTGTGATCGGGGATGGCTTAGTCGTTATTGGCATCTGTACACGGTAGATGCCAACGGTGCAGGGCCATGTGGTAGCAGTTGAACGCGTATCGTGCCCCCTGTCTCTCGTATTGTCTATGGAGGTGGGCTCATCCGTTTTGCTCGAGTGCCATCTGGTGATCAGGAATGGAAAAACGGTGTCTCTCCATTTCCTGTCGAGTTTTAAGTCATCAGTTAAGAGCAATCAGAATCCGTATTCTCCTGATTGCTGGGGACATGCAGCCATTTGCGGTGGATTCTCGGCACCTCTGTAGACTCCTTATTTTACATTTTTCCGATAGGTGGAGTCATGTTGACATGGAAAGAGGTCGGAAGGTAACGCTCTGCAAGATACGAAATTGTATCGCCTGTTACTTTGGACTTCAGTCAACGTTTATATTCAATTTTGTTCGTTAATGTCCTTTAGTCGGATCACCAGCACGTTTGTTAAAAATAAGTTAGATTTTGCTTTTCGAAATAATTTCCATTTTACTTTGCGCATAACTTCACACGTAGTTGGCCTGATCATGAAGTGGTGTTTTGGTCTTTCTTGAACCAATGTTTTTGAAGCCTGTGTACCGAAATATTCCAAAAAAGAAGTAGTTTAAAAATAGTAAATTTTCTTGCGGTCAAGTGCCTTAACCTGTTATTAGCTAAAGCGATAAAATATTTGTGTCGCTAATTCTTTGAATACGTGAAATTACTTGAGTTTGATTTTTTTCTTCTCCCGGATCTACTGGTATAATGTATTCGTATAAGGAATACAGAACTTGTATAAGTTGTTATTCTCACGTAATTGTTTCAGTATTTGGCCTACACACTGTGCCCTGTGGACCATATTGTGATCTATGGTGTACAATCGTGTTACACAATTGACATACTAATTATTTGGCGATCTCGCTCGAGGATGGAATTCCCGACGTTTAATTCCAATTCGTATCCCCCGTCTGTAGCTGGATGGCAAATCGTTTAGCCGAATTTCGAAAAAGTATTTTCCTCGACACTGGACACGGATAATTTGCCTTAATAATCGGCCAGACGCCATTGTCGTGATCGGGACAGCAGGTCCGTTTGTCAGATACGGAACATCAAATTGATGGGACTCATTATATCGTGAGGCAAAAACGAAGCTATATAATTTTCTCCACAGCGTTAAAAATTCGTCCACGCTGCGTGTGCAGAGATGGGGTCTGTGTGTTGTGCGTGGCATTATTTGTCAGGTGTCGTGTCTCGTACCTCGGAACCTTCAACTGACCACGTGTTATGCAGAACACAATGGCAGACTGTTATTTCCGTCTTGTTCTTTTTGCAAAGATGTTATTCTGGATTCCTGTTAATTTTCTCCTCCATTGAAAAAAAAATCTTATCCGTTTATTTTACCTGGTTAAGTTTAACTGTTTTGACTTGCTGCCTGCGTGAACTCAAACCATTTCTATCGCGATAACAATATTCGAGCATAAATTATTTTCAACCTTCCTTAATATATTACTTGGTGATTTTCATTTCAATTTTTAATTTTTCAATACCGTTTTTTATTGTCGCCTCGAAAGCTTCACCTTCATATACCTTGTCATCGCCATCTTCATTCCGATACCGTCAAATATTATACTGTAAAAGCATAAATTACGAATGACTTTGCACAGTTACAGTACTTGGTGATCTCAGGACCATTTCTCAAGGAGTCGATTGGTACTTTTGTGATTTGTACGTGGGAGGGGGGACCGAATTGATAATCGAATGGTGGAAATTGCGTGTGCGAGGACCACGCTCGAACGGGTTCCACAGATTTGAGTGCCTCATAAATAAATAATGGCGCCACTAAGATACCGGCCGCTTATTAAACTAAACTGCCATTTAGTTCCGCCTCCCTCCGCCGCCGGACCAAGAACGCATTACAAAACGAACTACGACAATTAGACAAAAAACGTTTTTGTCTTATCTGATCTTTTCGTGTTGCGTCCACGTATCTGTAATCGATACCACCTCAGCAATAAATGTTTCTAGCGTCTCCCCCTGCTACTTTGTTTCTGGTATTAATTCCTGTTTATGGGTTATGACTCGTTCGATTGATATACATAATTGTTGGAGGGCCCCTATATTGGCTTCCGATGATGACCTTTTCCAACCAAAAAATAAAATTTTAAAAATAAAAATAATAATGTACACAGATTTGAAGACGCGTATCACCCACTAAATATTTAAATATTAAAAGCTTATGTTTTAATAAAAAACAAAAATTTATTTCGTTGTTTTGTTTTGCCCAATTGTTTGACAGTTTCCGATGTCTGAGAAAGCGATCCTGAAGGCTGATACATTTTCAATTTCCTGTCGTTTCTAGGGGATAACTCTTACTGCGGAGCCTCCAGCCGGAGCGACACAATATTGGCCACCGGGGTCTTCTCCTCCATTGAACTTTGGAGATTGTCAAAAGGTATTTTACCTTGTTTTGTGACTTCGGCTGCTACAAACTCCTTAAACGCTCTACGAATCGTTTAATTTGATACGGAAGTATTCCGGTTCTCGCATTTAGAACGCATTAGGAATCGGAAGACAATCTTAAATGATTAATTAGATTATCTTTAGCACACTTCCAAGGTGTTGTAAGGTGTCTGAAAATGATTGGAAACTGTGAACTGGGGTGGGGGAGCAACAAATTTAAGGAGTTTGAAGCAACTTATTGTAATTGTGTACTTTTTGTCATAAATCGTGGATTTTGGTTCTTACTTCACACTACCTATGTGAATCTTTGCACATGTTCCAAGCCTATTGCTTCTTTGGTGAAAACTTCCATTTCGTGTTTTCGGGTTATTAAGGTGTGGCGTGCCCCAGTTTTTGATTTCCAGGATGTGAAAACAAGTTTAACTCATTGTTCAAATTTATAACAAATTTCGTGATACTTGAGATAACTCTTTTCGTCGGGTATCTTTCTCTAGATTGAAACCCCTGTGCACATCGCACAGGAATTAAAATTTTCTTCAAAAAATCGCTCACAAAAATTGTATCTCTGAACTGTGTTCTTCTCGATTGTAATGTGTCTCAAGATTAGAACCTTATTTTCTGAATTTTACCTGGGGGAAGGAGGGGATTTCAGCCTGTATAGTCCAATGCCGGGCACGCCACTACCTCCCAATCCAAAGACGTCGTACATTTCGGAAGGTAACTACCGCACGAAAAAATTACATCTTTTTTTTTTTTGGAGGGATCTCTGTTGGGGTACAAATTGTTGATTCCACCCACCGTGCGGATTATGTATCGGTCGATCGACGTGATCAAACGAGCTCCATGCTTAAATTCATTCTTCGTGCGCCCAATTCCAAATGATTATTGTCATGACCTTTTGCGTTGTCCATCGCTGCCAACATGCATACTACCATTTATACCTCTTGCTTGAAATCGAAAGATACAAATAAATTATGATACACATACAAAAAGATTTATCATTTGTTATCATTCAGATGACCGGAAATAGGTGACCCAGCGATTAAAGCACAGGTCGGCTCTAAACGATCGTTCCATTTTGTAATGGCATTTTGTAGAGCATTTTTATATTTGGTATTTAGTTGTGTGCGGGTTAGGGACGAATTTTGTTTGGCCCCTTACATTGCATTTAAATTTTGTTTACAAATTTCCGTTTGGATTGTGTTTGGTCCTTAACGGACGTAAATGCTGATGTCAAGACCCTGACGTCAACTAGTATCATTTTTGTTTTGAAGACTAACCCCACCTGTTTGTATCGTCTCTCTCTCTCGCTTCATTCCTCGACGCTCACAGCTTCGATTATGCAAGGTCCGAACGGCATGCAGACGCCCATGACGGCCATCAAGATCGAGTCGCCCAACTACTACTGCAACAGCTACACCCCGCCCGACCATCACGGCGGCGGACCCCTCACGCCGACCGGTGCCGGAGGAGGAGGCGGTGGCGGAGGGGGAGGGGGTGGCGGTGGCCAGGTCATCATGCACCGGGTGGCGGCTGCCGTGCATCACCACCATCACCAGCAGCAGCAGCAGCAACAACAGCAACAGCAGCAGCACCACCAGCACCAGGTGGCGCCCGGCAGTCCGCCTGAGCACCGCAGCAAGCGGCTGCGTCGCATTTCGTCCACCGAGGAGGAGATCGACGTGGGCCGGGACAAGGCCGACCTGGCCTATTACGGTCACTCGCCGGCCAGCATGAGCAGTCAGGCGTCCAGTTGGCACAACGACGTTGATCACGGTAAGTGCACACTCCTCGCTACTTTTTTTACTTGAACTGAATTAACAAGAGGTCCCGTTGCACCACGACGACACTGCGAATTGAGGTGCCTAAATAAGAAGGCCTTTTTCCTAGAGTCATTCGCGGCGTCTTAAAATTGTGAATCCTATCCAGAGTCGCCAGTGGTGTCTGTTTTTATTATTAATTTTTTAAACGTCTCTTTTATTTGTGGCGTCTTAAAAATAAGTTTTCTATTTCTATAGAGTACGTTTAGATTATTGTATCTTTACTTTTGGGTGAAAAGAAATATGATTCTGGAACCACCCTTTCTTTTTTTAATAAATTTTGCAACTTTGATCAGTAAATTCCGTAATTTTATTATTTTGCACCGCAAGTCGTGGTGCAAGTCGTGGCTTGTATACATTTTAAATCCTCATGAGGTGCCTCCGTTTGTGGTTTTTTATATAGAGGAACAAGGGAGGGAATACTTTGGTTTTATTTGTCAATGACCGTAACTACTTTCTAGTCGATGTCGCGAAACCAATTATATTTCTCCATCTTCCCCGTATCTTAACTTCAAAGATGTGGCCGGTTTTTCTTATGCATTTTAAAATAAGGTTAATACTTTTTTCACTGTAAAGTTTCCTACACTGATGACGGGTTATAAGCCTAACAAAAATGAAGTATAGCCGTTTGACATTGGAGTTCTTATCGATTGAGTTTCCGCACAAAAATAAATGGAGAAGCTATTTTTCTCCACACCTTTATGACATAAGTGCTGCATGGTTGTATAATGCTTCGGGGTAGCCATATGTTGTGCTTCAGATGTGCCGACACATGCATCTCATAAATCACATCTGCATTTAGGGACCGTTTCCGTATGAGACTGCGATCGTACGGCCGACGGTTACCGCAGGGCGCGTTTACCCTTTGCACTCAACGTCGGTCTACTTGCATGCGGCATTGAGCGCAAAGGCTACCGAGAAAAGTGTGACGCGCCTGGCCCTTTCCTTCGTGGCCACCTTCGTGGCCACACGTGTATCGCTTCCGGAGTCCACGCATTTGTCAGGCCAGCATAGGTGGCGCTGTAACCGATTGTGCCGTCCTCTTTTTCTCCTACTCATCATTAATAGCTTAAAAGTTTGACATGCACACACTTGAGGAAATAATTCGATGACGTACTTCGGTTTGGAACTGGGAACCCTTGTGGAACCAATTATGTGGAAATTACAATTGATTAATTACGCGGCGCCATCTATTGATACTGTCGTGCACTTGCAAATCCGTTGACTGTCGGTGGTGCATGCGATATGTCGCACCAATTACATATTTTCTATAGCGGTTTTGTCGTTCCATTATCTCTGCATTTGATATTGTGGTCACAACCTTCTGATCGTCGTATAAACGGCCTTGCTTTATTTTATTTTTTCTAACTGTATTTCGGTGTTGTTGTTCGATGTAAGTGTGGCACTGCGGATTTACGTGCAGCTATATAATTATATATATATATATATATATATACTCGTATATACTGTTTGGGCATTTTCTATATAAACATTACTGTTAATCGCCTTTTTGCTTTTTTATTTTTTACTTTTGCTATGTATACATGTAGTCTTGTTGATCGCTGTCAACATTTTTTCTCTTTAACTTTCTTCCTTTTTCTTGATGTAACCCTTCTCTATATATTTGGGGCCGAATTTATTTTTTTGGACAATTTGGTTGGCCAAAAATGTGTAACTCCTTTGAAATAGCGAGAATCTTAACCTTGAATCTTAACCAGCCAAATTAAAAACTAAATCTTCCGTTCTTCTTCTTTTCGGAAGTGGATAGATACAAGCTATTTTCCAATTACCTGCTTCATTTTATTATAATATCAATGTTGTTTCTTTAAAGTAAATTCGGTCTCATAACTTAAATATCGCATTCAATAAATATTGCTGAAAGTTAATACCGCCTTCGAAACTTTTAAGTTCTGAAAATCACATTCATCCATTTTGATCGACCCCTTATGTTTCCTTCATTTAAAATGACCCAAATACACCTTAAGCTTCCCAAATCTTAAATTTTAACGCGTACATAAACCCAGTAATGTACTTGCTATAAGTAATTACTTTGAAAATGTTTGACCTAAAACATTAATATAATTTCTTAGAAGTAATCATGAAGAATATTAATATAATTGTTAATTAATAGAATTAATAGGCGAAGTCAGCCGTATTAATTTTCAGCTTATTTACGAGAACAAATTTGGTGCCGACATTTAAAAAAAAAAGAATTCGTTGTTTCCGGTGATGTTTGTTGCGATGTGATTCGGATGACATTGTACTACACCGTACTAGTACCAGTGTAAATGTTAGAACAAGCGGCCACTGCATACCTGGGCAATCCCCGGTTCCCCATCCCTAGCACATCCCCCGACCCCCCTTTCCCCCGAACCCCAGAAATTTGTGGTTTCGGAAATTGTGATTTTGGGTGCCTGTGGTTCAAGTTTGTGCAACAAAAAAAAAGCTCGTTATCGCCTGCAGTATATTAAATGTATTTCGCCGTCGCTTTCCAACTGTCTTCAGGCTGGTTTTTATACATATAAGCGCTTGCTGGCCATTTGGTATGCGCGCCATTTTTTCTCCATTTACAAATACTGTATATGTGTTCTCTGTCGCTACCTCTCTTATCTATCTGTCTTCTCACTCACGCTTTTTAAATAATTATGCATTTTTAACTGACCGTTAATCGTTATCGTAACCGTGAATCGATGTTTTTTATTTTTTTTTTCAATGGGGGAACATTTGTTTGGGATATTTCCACGCAATAGGAGATTCAATTTTGTCTGGTTTTGGTCAGGGTTTGACTGAACAAGACGGGAACCAAGGATATTGATTATTAATATTTTTTTCAAATTTCCCTCGAGGCTCCTATGATTTAGTATCAAACCAAAGCATTTGACAAGGTAATGAACAGAAATGTGTTAATTTCATGCCATTATCAATTGCAACTCTTGCGGGGACTGATCTGTGATCATAAGTTATCGTGGTTTCAAGGATGTAGATAAGCTTATAGTTATAAAACAAAATACAAATAAATACACAGTTAAATCCAAATTCACAACTAGCGAATTTTATACGGGAAATATTTTGTTTTGTGTCGCCGTGACATTTGAATGCGATTATTAGATTAATCGCACGCAGGGTGCAATTTCGATCGGCAACGGTAATGTCTGCACCAGGGGTGCAATTGTTAACTAGATATTTAAATATTGCGTTTGTTTGAGCGTATGTGTCCATCAAGTTTAGCCCTGTTCTCCCCCAACATCTATCTTCAGTCATCGAGTTTTTTTTATGGCTCATTTTTCTTGTGTAATTTTTTGCATGACACAACACGCCAAAATTTTGTGCAGTTCGCATTATTAGAGAGAGACGCCACCCTTTTTTGTGAGGTTGTTGCGGCAACTTGATTGACGCACATTAAAAAAACCTCAACAAATTGCTGATTATATCTGAAATCACGACCCGCCCCGAAATGCGCCGGCGTTTATTTTTCTCGGTTGGCATGGACCTCGATCCCCGTGGCCCATATAGAGTTCCCCCGAGTAAATAAATGCACGAACATCGTCTTGTATAATATATGCTAGTTAGCTGCATGCATCTCGAAGGAAATTACTTTTATTCATCATATTCTTGTTCTTTTTTTTTGCGAATGAGCAGAAACGCGGCAGGTGCATATATATATATAAGGGTACCGAGTATGTCTATATGGGCACTGTATCCTCCTGAGATCCTTTGTGCGGTTACCATCACTTGCGATTAAGGATTGAGGCGACAATTTAAAAGAAAAATCGGATGGTAATTTTTCGCGTCCTAATAAAGTGCTGCGTTAACAATCACATTTAGTTAACTTTAGTTTCTGTTAATTATGTTTGGCGTCTTTTTAGGCACAATCGGCAGTGATTTGAATATTCAAAGCACACAAAATTTTAAACACATAGAAACACAGAATTTTAGACTGGCGTGAAATGAAAATAATAAATTTCAGCAATAAATAAATTAACATTTATTTTTTTTTAAAAAACGATAGTAAGGTAGTATTAATAAATAAGTGAAGTTATTAAATAAATGCAATTTCTGTTATGCAATTTCTTATTAAATAAGTGAAGTAAGTCTTCTTAAATGCAATTTCTTATTAAATAAAGTGAAGTTATTAAATAAATCCAATTTCTGTTGTTGCTAACGTGACATTCATCTCAGCCTGCTTTTGCACTTTTATAATAAATTTCAGATGCCCACATTTGTTTTTCTGTTACAGCTGTTTGAGTTGTTTATCTTTCGTCCGGCGCTGTACCCCTTTATCCCCCCCCCCCCTCAATCAACTGTAGTCAACCGCACTACAGGCGTTACGTCCCCCTCATGGTGCTTAGGCACTATGCGAGGGGAACGACCAGTACCCCCCTCGCTTTTGCCTCTTTTTTTTATTGCCTCGAAACTAGCGAATAAATAAATTTGTTGATTATGACTCGGGTGTGAGGAGGCTAGGTATGTAGTACATCATCTGCATATGTGCGCAGGGTCCTTTGGTGGCGAATTTATGTTCCCCCCCTTTCCGCTCTTCGACCGTCTTTCTGGTCGTGCGTTTGGATACTGCCCAGCTTTTGTTCGCTTTTTTTAATTAGTTATTCAGAAAGCACTCGTAATTAATTAATGTTTATGCGTCTGGAGCTAAATCATCTCGGCCCTGTCGTCGTATCAACGATTTCGCCACACTCTATCATCGTGTTGGCTTGGCTGGATTGGAGTTGAGAGGATAGGGGAGGGAGGGATGAGGAGGAGGAGGAAAGGGGAAATGCAGCCACGCGAGTCCGTGAGGGGGATGGGTTAGGAAACGGCAAAACATTAAGATATTTCAAATTTACTGTTTTGTCGCTGAAACGAGCCTACGTGACGAAATCTACGCCTGAGTGTGTATATAAATGTACATAGAGATTCTGCGCGAGAGATTGGTCGCTCGTTGTGCCTGAAAAATTATAGGGATTGAGGAACATGGGTGGGGGTGCGTATTCATTTTAGCTTCACTGTTTCAGGTGGTAATATCTTAAGTGCCACTCGTAGTTTGCGAATATTTCTGAGTGCTGAAGGTGGTTGATGCTGACTTTTTTTAATAGCTGGCGTAGCAAGGGATGGATGTTATTAATGGCATTTTTTAATTTAACACCTGAAGTACAATCAACTGTAGTCAAGCGCACTACAGGCGTTACGTCCCCCTAATGGTGCTTAGGCACTATGCGATGGGAACGACCAGTACCCCGGGATCGAAATTTTCGAGAACCCGTGCAGGGAATCATTTTTTGGGAGATTTTTGTCACTTCAATCAGGCAACTCTTTTGCGTCTCTGGGGCATTTTTAGTGGCTTTTCTTAGGATACTTTTACAATCTTAATTCATTCAATATATGAGATTGAAAAAACATTTTTCAATCTCATATATTGAAGGATATATTGAAGGATATATTGAAGGATCATATATTGAGGGATGAAGCGGCTAGGGCGGCACTGGATGAAATTTGTACAAGGTGCGTAGTCCTTCAAAGAAAATAGAAAGAAAAACATTTGGTAACCCCAAGACCCAGTAACTGCTACTGGATACTATGGAAATAGTTAGATATTTAACAATTTTAAGGATTTTATGTGATTTTAAGGGCAATGCTTGAATTTCACCACAGAGCAGCAAAAATGATGGTGGTACGGGGGTATCTAGTTGTGACAAATCTACTGTTAACTGCTTGTTGCATGACCTTCTAGTCTATCGGTGTATTTTACGAATATTGATGTACACTGTTCTTTCTCTATATATATTAATGTTTTCGCTTCTATCTTGCCTTGAAAGGTGTTCACCCGTGCACGTCTATGTATGGAATGACTAAAACTCTGTAAACAGTAGCAAATGGAAGATGCACGTACTATCACTAAACTATTGCATTGGTGTGATGCACAGCTCTCCAAGGATTCGAATATCAAATACTTATATTTCATGAAATTAGGCCGACGCATCCATAGGCAGATTTCTTCTTGTGTATTTATACGACAAACATAGGATCAAATTATTTTACTGAATAGGAAACGTTTCGCGGGTAACCGTTTAATGAGTTTTAATAGGTGGTATATGTACTGAATTTAATTTTTCTTCCGTGAATTTAAAAATCGTTTGGGGATGCAATCGTGGGGGTGGATATATATTGTTTTTCTATTAAACAAAAACATATGTTGCGTAAGGGGGGCATAATTAAAAATGTATAATCACTTGACTGCTTCACCTTATGTCAGTCTGAAAGTAGACAAAAACTTTGACGATCCGTGGATCCGGATGACTGCCGCAGACCTTGTTCTTCGGATCATACGCCAAGTTTTAAGCTTAAGACAATATTCTTTTTTTTCCCTGTCACCTTCTTGTCACTTTTGTGATAAAACCCCTCAAGAATGCGATATTCTTTTCTTGTGTTCACGTCCTGTGTTGCCAGGGCAGCGCAGACGATGCATACGACCCGTCGTGGCGCAGTTGGTTTATGACGGACTGTTGTTCGGCGGTCCCGGGTTCGATTCCCGGCGCGGGC
>JAQGBY010000303.1:0-49712 GCA_034698785.1 Mycogona germanica | reverse complement strand
CCGGCGATTTAGATCACGGTTCATCGCCAGGACCCAGAAATCCAAACTAATGTGTCTAGCTTCCTTTTACAAGTGCACAGAATATCGTCAAACTTGAGCGAATCACGTAAGAAAGCTTCCTTAATAGGCTCAAGTTTTGTGGATTTGGCACCACCATTGGACTGGTCGGTTCATTGATCCATTTGTTTTCTGAATTCAAGGTCAAGACATATTGGCCCTTGTTTTGGGCAACCGCTTTTTGCGGAGGTACTGCTGCAGATTAGCCGCAATTGGCGCTGTAAAATAAATGTTTCCAATGGGGAATTCTATTGGGGAGTGGCCGCCCAGGGCATTATTATCCTATTAGAACATAGTCTTACCACGCAATACATGCTACCATCCAGGAAATTGTGGTACAAGCATGTACTGTACATAACGAACGAGTTTCAGACAACTTGTCCATTGGGAAAATTGACATATCAGTTTTGTGGATTAGGTCCTTTCTTAGCAGGGTTTTAGCAAATAGTACTCGCGAACACTGTTTAAATATTTGTAGGCAGGTGGTCAATCTGCATTTGGAGAGCTTAAGTAAGCTCTCGTGCTTTTGGCCCGATTTAGCTGATTCAGTTTCTTGGTAGAATGAAACCGCCAGCGTCAGTCTGCCAATTGTTACCTTTCCGAGAAACGTTGAGTCGGGGTTGAACCCCTATTGTGCTGCTCATGGATATTTATTTGTGAGATCTACCTGCTGTTAATATTGTTCGTGTGGTGCAGAAGAAAGGTCAACCAAATATATGCACGATGCGGCAGCCGGACCGGCGAAATTATTCAAATGCTGTCATGGGTTGGTTAAATTGTCGGAAATGCTGTCTTGATCATTTTGTTAAGTTACGGAGAATTCGTTGACTATCTAGCAATGATGTTTTGGGTAATGATTAATTTATTGTCGCAATTTATTAACATTATTTGTTTAATAATATGCTCAAAATGAAGAACATTTTAATTTTAAAATGCATCTTTCCACATTCGCAACTATTAACATTTTCGAAATGTGCGACGTAAATTTACTTTTATAACTCCTTCGGATGTGTCTGGTATAGCATATCAAGTGGCCATTGTGAACGAATAATGGGGGCTGTGCTCGGCATATAGAAAATATGATTTGCTAATTTCACATAGATGGGATCTAGTCAATATTTATGTCAAAAACCAGTTTTGTGTAGCGGAGCATCAACATAGGCCAAACCAATTTAGATAAGAATAGAGGAAGCCGTTCGTGTAACCTTGCCGTTTCACTTGCTCTAGGTCTTTTTTTTATCTATGTAAGTTGTAGGCCCCCAGCCAAATTATTTTTTCTTCGTGATCTCACTTAAATAATACAATTGGCCATCAATTCTCGTCACACTAGACAATCGATAAATTAGCTGTACTTTTGCTGTAATTTTATTGGCGATTGTCAATTTTATTGTTAAAGGAGATCTAGTGTCCAACTTAGACAAGATACAACAAGTGCTCATTGAAATGACAATACTGTATAATGAAGGGAATGTAATAAATTAATGAGACCAATAATTAATTACACGTACTTAAAATTAAAAGCCACTAAGACACACCTTCAGCACAGTCGTAACCGTCTCAGAAATTCGGCACAGGTATTGTACAGGTAACTTTTTAAAGCATGTCAATATTTCGATTGATACAGTAGAGATCTGTACGTATGGTATTGTGCTCATTTCGAAAGTTGCACTGTTAAAAAATTTCCAACATGTCCAACTGTGAATCTAGTTTTTAGGGAGAATGGATTTCCAGCTTGTCGACGAACCAAGACATAACAAACAACTACTAGATGTTGTGTTTCCCGTGGTGTTTGCTCAAAGTTGGAGGGTTCATTTTTGCGTGCAAGTTCTGGTTTGCCGTGGACTCGTGGAGTGTATGTCTCCCCCACCCCAAGGCATCTAAGGCATGTCACAGGCAACCGTGAAACAATTTTTTTAAAAAACGTTTTGGCCAGTCGATGCGTTTCTTGTTGGGCTACAAGCTGTTACTTATTCGTTGGTTTGTTGGGGAGGGGGATTTGTGCTGGTGATTATTCTCCAGCGTCATATTTATCTGGGGGGGGGGGAGAGACATATTGAAAGTGGTGTCAACGCTCACCTAGATGTGAGCATTCATATCGGCGGTGGAAATATTTTCCTTCTCCGCGTTCAAATGTGTCAAGGTCGTATGTATAACTAAACCGATACATGTACATGATCTACTAGAGCTGGCTACCTCAAGTAAGGCTGATTCGATTGATCTGCTAAATTTGAAACTAGAGTTTCCTATTTCAAAATACTGTTATAATATTTTGTAGATCTTGTAAGAAAATTAGGAATGTCAACAAAATCGCCTTCTCTCTATTCACATTTGTTTACAAAATGTCTTCAAGGACTCTGTACGGTTCATTCAATTTGGTGTTCAGGCTGACAATATGTTTCAGTACATTATTCAATCAAATCTAGTTTACCATGATAGAAAATTGGAGACCGCCGAATCCCCAAGATTTTCAATATTCTATCAATGTTTTATTCACAAATTGAGTTCATTTTCAAATCTGGATTTTTGCATCAAGAAAATGTGAAATAAATAGTTCGTCATTTAAACAAATACGAGATTTAGAAGTTGTTAAAATGTATTTGTGACAGTTATTCAGAAAATATTTTTTAAAGGTAAGTTTGTTTACCATTGACTTATATTCATTTTCTTTGAGTAAGTTTGTTTGCTTACACCCACATCCGGTGATTTGTACAGTGTGCACGCTTAAAGTGTCTTTAGTGCCTAAGCACTGAGAGGGGTACAGAATCTTCCTGTTGTGACCCGTCACTTCAGTGAAATAAAAAAAAAGCAACAGTGGTTCCCATGACATCGCGCGGCGCAATCCATGTCGCTTTTTGGATATATGTGTATGTCCTAGTTGGGTTCTAACTTCAAACTGTTTTTAACCGGTGTTCATGAGTACCATGTCTGCCCTCAGCTTGCAACCCGATCGCCGAGCGTGGTGTGACGTCATCGGTCCACCGGCCAGTCTCCTGTTCGTGGGCGTATCCGGCAGTCATGGCCGTGTCCAACTTCTCGCCGCCCCCATGAATGTGGACGGAGGCAGCTCGCCGGACCACGCCTGCTGGCCCGGTGGCTCCGGCCACGGCCAGCAGCAACAGCAGGGGGGGCTGCTCCACTCTCCGCCACCGCCCCCGCCCCTGCCCGTCTCCTCGACCGCCACCGACATGATGCATCCGGCCGAGTCGGACGACGATGAAGACCTCAAGCTAGATGAGGCGGAGGGCAAGCGGCTGGACGACGTTGCCAACCACCTCCAGCCGGGTGGTCACCTGGACGGCACTGAATCTGGTACGGCGCATTCGCCACATCGTTTCTTTTCCAATTCTAAAAATGCCAGATTGAATGGAGCCAGCCGACATAATAGAAAGCACAACTGTACTGTGCCAACATTGTTTTTTAAATGAAATAAGCAATTCAAGACTTAAAATGTAGTTTAAACGTTAGTGTGATGATATTCGGAGTAGTGGTTTCACCTGTGCTCATAATAATAAATGTATGTACTCTGTATTTGGACACATCTGTCTTTACTGACTGCCAGCAGGATTATAATTTTAAAAAAAGTAGCAAAATATGTGTTTGACTGGACCCGCAATTTATAATAAATGATGAGCCATTGTTGGGTGATACGCTGAACCTCTAACATGCGATTATTAAAATTAAAATCTGAAATAATGTTGTACACACCTGAGAAGCCGAATAGAGCTGATATAGTAGCTGAGTAGTCAAAATTTTTAGAGTTCTGGTATATCGGCTAGTAAGTTCTGAGGATGGTTATCGAGCCTATTCAAAATTCCCATAATTACAAATATTTATCGGTTATGAAATTGGTTACTTTGCAATAATAAAATTCTTCTCGTTTCATGTTCCTTCAGCTCGCATGGGTCTTCAGGTGATGATGCGCAAAAAGAAGCAGAAGCTGGTGAGCGGGCTCAGCTGTTCGGTGACGCCGCTGGCGGCGAGTAGCGGCAGCAATTGCGAACTCGATCGCGAGCGCCCCATGTCCTGGGAGTGGGAGCTGTCGGACGAGGATTGCCTGTCGCGCGGCATGGAAGAGATGTCTCCTTCTCCGCTTCCCGGCCGTTTCGCGTCCTTCGATCCCGGCTCGCCCATGTCCACCAATGATAGCGACAAGGAGGACGGCGGGTCGCTTATGTCGCCTCGCAAGGTTCGTACCACCACAGTGAACATAAGTGAACGAACAATTGACAGATTAACTAAATTTTGTGAAACGTACTTTGAACTCTTATCGGTTGTAATTGTGGTGGTTCTGTTGCTACTACGCAATTCCGAATAAAGAAATTCCAAAGAAAGGAAAACCGAAAAGAAAAGGGGGGAAGGCATGAGAAGGGAGAGGTCCAGTTCCGGGAGCACGTGTTTGTTGCGCTTGGCCAGTGCGCCACCTACCGGTGTCCCAATTTCTTTCGGAATGGACCTCTCCCTTCTTATGCCTTCCAGCCCCCTTTTTTCGATTTTCCATTCTTTCGAGAATTTTAGTTCTTAGTTTCCTTTGTCATTATGCGGAATTGCGTAGTAGCTGAACCACCACAAATACAACCGGTGAAGGAAAATTGGGCCTCTCCTGAAACGTTATGTTAATAAGGTAAGGTCTCGAAACTTCATTTGTTCTAAATCATTTTTTGAGTTATGGCGAAGGAATAAGGGTGATGTGATAGTTTTCTCAAAGTACGCTTCACGAAATTCAGTTTACTATTATTTATGGAGCCTCGTGTCGATTTTACACTGGTCTGTCCCGTGCTCGTTCACTTATACCTAAACATCGTCGACTTTTTACATATTTTTCTTGTGTGGTTATTTTAAGGCGCTGCCTGTAGTAGCCATCACTCGATTCCTATGTCTTATTGTTACCACAGTGAACGCCTGAAATATCCTCATAGCATTTATACTGGATATAATAACCGGTTTCTGTAAATCCAACTCGTTCAGCTCAACAGAAAATTGTACTCTCGTTTCGTATTAGTCAATATCATAATATTTTGTTTCTGAGCAATTAGCGGTTTTGTGCTTTCTAACTCGCCGTTGCTCTATATCTACCTAAGGTGTTGAGTGGTCGAGAGGTAGCGCGTGATTAGAAGATGTTAAATCAACAGTAGACCTCCTTAACAAATTTTTTAAATTCCATTGTCTGAACAGTGTGCGGTAGACTTCTCCCAGAAGATCTTCGGCGCACCGTCCGTTCCTTCCCAGGCGACGACGGTCACGTCCGTCGCTGACGCCGCTAACTCTGGCATGGGCAACATGGAGAACAATCTGTCCCCTGTGACATCCGGTGGCGCCACCAACGGCTCACACCACCACCACCACCCTCAGCAGCACCAACCACAGCCACCCTTTTTCACGCCCACCCAGTCGCCACTTGCGCCGCGCCACACCAACAACGCGCACTCCTACTCGTCTTCGTCCAGCCCCGAGCAGATCAAGCGACTGTTCTACTCACCCACACAATCGCCGCTGCAGTCGCGCCACCTGCTGGCGCCCGTCAAATTGGAGCCGCCGCCGCCCTACTCATCGCCCAGCCCCAGTCCTAGTCAGACCCGCCACGCCACCACCGCGTCCAGCTCCGCCCTCAAGGACACGGCGGCGGCAGCAGTGGCATCGTCGTCTTCGCAGTCGGCGGCTCCCTTCTCTCCGTCGCAGAGCCCCGGCCAACAATCGAGGCACCACCATCACCTCGCGCATCACTCGTCCAGTGGTGGTGGCGGTGGCCGCGAGTCTCCCTACGGATCACCCTACTCTTCGGTGGGAAGCCCTGGCGGCTCGGTGCGCTACTCATCCTCGCCCAATCAGAGTCCCAGTCAGGGACGACATTCGGTGCTGGTGACCGGTGCTGGCAGTTTTGTTGGTGGTGGTGGTGCAGGTGGAGGGGGCGCCGCCCTGGCGGCGGCAGCAGCCTCTTCGTCTTCGGCGCCCGACCCCCTGCCCATGTTCTCGTCTCCCTCGCACACGCCGGTCGCACTGCTGATGGGCG
Organism: Mycogona germanica; assembly: GCA_034698785.1. NCBI lineage: Eukaryota > Metazoa > Arthropoda > Diplopoda > Chordeumatida > Chordeumatidae > Mycogona > Mycogona germanica. The sequence goes on along the minus strand of JAQGBY010000303.1, from coordinate 43,648 downwards.
GCAGCGACGATCAGAGTGACACGCTGTCGCCCGACTTTGGGGAACTGGACGACAAGTCTGGTCTGAACGCGGAGCTGTTGCAACACGCTTCGCTTACTGGGCAGACTGGCATTTCCAGACAGCAGCTCATCAACAGGTTGGTCAATTTTCTTTACTCTGCATAACATTCCATGTCATGCGTTAGCAATTATTACCGCCTCGTCGCGCATCACTCGTTTACGCCACGGCCGCGAGTCAACCTAAGACTCGCTTTGCTCTTCGGTGGGAAGCTTCGTTTGGCATTAATTGTTTTCGTTGTTCAACATACTACCTACAGCATGATAATGAGTTTACACCTATACTTTAAAACTTAATAATTTTTTATTCTTCCAAGATGGAAAAGATGTTTTAGTAGATATATCTGTTTTCGAGTATTTTATTAAAAAATAAAATTTATTTATTGACGATTAATGATTTAACTTGTCTGCTTAGCGCAATTTTCACACAGATTTCTGAAATAAAAATGCAAATTTTAACGGCGATTAAGGAATCCGATTCTCGTTTTAACTTTGTACTTAAAATTTATGTGACACAAAAGAATTGTGCTAGAAATAGAGTGTTTGCGCCGAAAATGAAAAACACGTTGCCCACAATGATCACGTACTTTTTCTCATGCCTTTTACCGTTTACAGTCCGTGTCCTATATGTGGTGATCGAATTTCCGGATTCCACTACGGAATCTTCTCCTGCGAGAGCTGCAAGGGCTTCTTCAAGCGAACTGTACAGAACAAAAAAAATTACGTCTGCTTGCGCGGCGCTTCCTGCCCCATCTCTACAACCACACGAAAAAAGTGTCCCGCCTGCCGATTCGACAAGTGCCTGAAACGGGGGATGAAGCTCGAAGGTTAGCCACAACCACTTATCAGCCTAGCAAAAATAATATTGACTTAGTGCAACTTAAAGCTACCAACATATTTTTTATTATGTATTATAATTATTACGAATGGTTTGTTTGGTGTCCATGGAAATGTACCAATTCCCAACGCAATCTTTTTTATACCGTTTGTCTTGACAGCCATTCGAGAGGACCGCACGCGTGGCGGAAGGAGTACTTACCAGTGCACGTATGCTCTGCCACCGTCACTGGCATCGTCATCCGGCGGCGAAGGCGGCGGCTCCTACGGCCTGGAGAGGATCAAGGGAGGCAGTGGCGACCGCTCAGGCGACGAGTCTGATCCCATGGTCAACGGCAGCGGCGCAGAGTCCACCTCTTCCAAAGCCAGCAGTCACGGCTCCAGCCACGAGTGCTCCGTTCCAAATCTCATACAGGTTCAAGCTCAAGTTTTTCAACTGCCCTTTGTTGTCCAATTTTTTTTTTCTCACTTTCTGTCTTAGATTTAAAGAGCCTTTTTTTATAGCAAGGAACTGTTTTTTTAAAAATAATTTTGCGAGATTATATTTGTTTGTCCACCGTGGAGATAAAGTTAAAGTTGATGACCGTATAATATCATGTAATGTTTCAAATGCAATTTTTCCCCAGCTAGCTTTGAGCAACGTTTTCAGTATTGAATTGGGGATTCGTTTTACCAATAAAAATATCTTAACTGGAACTTTAAATGTAAGAAATTAGTCTTCTTGTGACTTCAACGCGTTTGTTCTTGCAGGAAATCATGTCTGTGGAGCATCTATGGTACTACAGTGAAACAGAAGTGAGCAAGCTTCCCGAGTCTGTGCCCCACGTGGTCAAGCCTTTCGATGCCTCCAGTAATTCGGATTTTTTTGGCAATCTTTGCAATATCGCCGATCACCGTCTTTATAAAATTGTCAAATGGTGCAAGAGCCTTCCACTTTTTAGGAATGTTTCGGTTAGTATGTAACGCTTTTATTTTTAAATTTCTTTGTTCGCTACAGCGTTAATGTGTTTTTCACTATGGGTTGGTATAGGTGTTTTCGCCAGTTTTAGAAAATCGAGTGTTCCCCAGATGTTGCAATAGTATTCACATTTTAATTGTGTGTTTGGCAGCATATTATTTTTTTATGCGATAACGGTTCATAGTTTATTCTTAGAAATTTAATTTCGATTTAATATTGAGGAGAACAATCAAAATGACGAAACCATTACAAAGTTTGAATAACCAAAATGCCCAATAAATTATTGTTTGTTTTTCCGCTAATGATTGTTTTATTTGTTTCGTTCAGATTGATGACCAGATCTGCCTCTTATTGAATTCGTGGTGCCAATTGTTGTTGTTGAGCTGTTGCTACCGATCCATTCCCACTCCTGAGGAGATTCGCGTCTCCCTGGGCAAGTCGGTGTCGCTTGGCCAGGCTCGCGCCCTGGGGCTGGGCCCAATTATCGAGCGAATGCTCAACCTGACTGATCATCTCCGTCGATTACGCGTGGACCAGCACGAATATGTCTGCCTCAAAGTAATCATTCTCCTCACTTCAGGTAATCCGTCCTCTTTTTTTTCTTGATTTCCGCTGCTCTCGTTATGGGATAACCGAATGTCGTGTCAGTGATTCAGTTAATTATAACTGTGAGAGGATTTTGGCTGGATCAAAAAACTAATGACTGCAAACAAAATTTGTTTTCTAGTCAATTTGAATTTATTATTAATTGAAGTTTACCACTCTGTTAGACTTTCTTCCAGGAAATCCACATCATATTTACGTGACGAAGAAATTACTATGCAGTTAATTATTTTTTGAATTAATGTTTCTCTATAAATATTTCGACTAGAATTGTTAAAATTTTGCGAGTTGTGCTTTCCAAAATATCTAGATACTTTTTTTAAAACTGACAATGATTTCTTTTTCTTTTTCATTTTTTATCTCTCCAGACGTGGGTGGTCTAAAGGAGCCGGAGAAAGTGCGCCACGCCCAGGAGCGTGTCATTCAGGCGCTGCAGACGTACACGATGACGCGCTACGCCGACCACCCCAGTAAGTTTGGCGAGCTGCTGCTGCGGATCCCCGAACTGGAGCGCACCTGCCAGATCGGCAAGGACTCGCTGTCCATGAAGCATCGCGAGGGCGAGGTGCCCAGCTTCAACTTACTGGTGGAGCTGCTACGGGGCGAACACTAGTATGACGTCCCACACGACAACTGGTGGGTGTTGCTGGTGATCCGAAAGTCGAGAACTGGAAGAGACAACTACGATTACCCTCCACTCATCCACCACGAAATCCCCGGTGGCATAAATTGTTTTTTATTTTTTATTTTCGAGAGTGCGCGAGTTTGCGGGTGCAATAAGGCGTCGAGAATGTTGGTATTTTTGGAGGGCGGTTGGTTCGTGCGGTGGTGACTGGAGGAAAAGAGGTCTGGTGGGTTGTCCCGGTGTTTTGCTGCCTGCCACCTCGCCTCCACACCCCAGAACCAGCCGCAGGGTCTCCTTGGATGGAGAATTGGAAGAGAAGTAAACCCGGTGAGCAGCACGTGTAAATATGTATGTAATCGAGAGTTGCTGTACGATTGTGTGTGTGTGGGGCGACGGGCGGAACCTGTACAGTTTCACGCCCGGTTTTTTCTAGAAGGCTTTCGTTTCTCGTTACTTTGGCTCGCAGCTTGCCCCGTTTTTTATACGTGTAATCCAATTTTCGTATGATATTGTTCCGTCAAACGGTGACGACTATCGCGTTATTGCAACTGGAATCGGCTTCCCCCCACCCTCATTTTTATACTTTGGAGCATTTTCAGATTTAGCAGTCACATTTTGTTGACGCCTATCATTGGAAGCGCAATTTTTGCGTATATAAAAATTTCTAAAATATGTTTTTGCTTGTGCGAACTTGAATTGGATTTTTATTACAATCAATATTTTATTTCCTCATAGCTCTTAATTTTTATTTTATTTTGTTGTTTTGACCTTTTTTATTTTACCCACCGAGCCGCAAAGTTGGGTGACGTCATGACTAAATGCGTTTAGTCGTGCGATTTGTTGAGGCCTCGAAACGGTTGGCACTCAAGAGATATTACTCCATGCTTTTCCCCACCACCTTGCCGCCACACGGTTAGGCGACTCATGTGTATTCAATTGTTGTATTTTGCTTCCAGTTCATTTATCTATTTATTGCTCCGCAGTGTGACCCCGGTTATATCCCAGCTTGGTTGACCCGAAATCCATATAGCGATTGTCTATCGCTAAACTTATTTTCGCAACGAATCTTAGACTTGTTCAAAAGTATGTGAGAATGGTTTTTATACGAGAGGCTTTTTATACTTTATTTACACTTTTATGCTTACGAAATCATCACGTTGACGTTTTTGAAAACGTAGATTATACACTTGGCCGTGATTTTCCGTCGACGTCTATTTTTTAATCAAAAAGGATTTGTTTAATATTGTGGCAAATTGATGATCGACTATTATTATTGGGATATCCATTCTTGATCGGACCAGAATCAAAAATTTGTTATTTTTTTAATACTCTAAAAGATACTATTATCAGAAAAAAATAATCTGAAGGAATTTGAATAATTTGAAGTGTATCTTGATTTCTATTACAATTGCTAGTCTGGCCCATGTGACGGAGTTTCCACACACCAAAAATGTGTCGAGTCTCCTCGACTGTGCCAATGATTGAGACCAGCATAATTTTAAAGATTTTTGAAGAAAACGACCATTGGGGGGTCTCTGCTGCGTTGTGAGCAAAATACACGAGAAACGAGTATTAGGTTATATCTGTAGAGCAATACATGTTGCGTCGCGATCATTTGCGAGCGTTATTTTGCCAGGTACCAAGTAGCAGTAGTGCAACAGGTGCTGCTCTATTGGGAAGGGCTTCGTCAGCATGCGATGGGCTATGCAGTCGATAATGCTTCCAGCGCTAGCTACCAAACGGAGGATGGGTCTAGAAGCAAATTCAGCGTCTGTAGCGTTGTGGAGGAAATATTAGCGCTAAATGAAAAATCTGGCACTGCTACATGTACGAAGAAATGATTTTTCTGATAATTGCAACCACATTTTCTTTTATGGCGTATGAACTGTAACGTGAGCTTAAAAACTCACTGGTCAATGCATCAATTTTTTTTTAACAAATCTTAATCGTTTTAAACTGATTAATGCTTTTTCTAGCTTTTGCAGAATGATACTACCGTCAATTTGAATTTTATTTTCTGACTGTTGCATTACTGTTTGCAGTCGCCAGTTTTGCTGATGCACCACCGTCACCATCACCGTTTGAACAGAAATGACGCCATAAAAGAGCTGGTGTTTTTGCATGTACCCAGCACATTTATAATTACTCCGTACATTTGTAAAATTGAGAATGCCATTATTTTCTTGTAGCTCCGCCTTTCCCCGGAAACAGCAACGCTTCTGCGAAACTGGCTTCTGGTCGTAAGCGCAACTATAGGAAAGGTTGAGATGGCGCCACGGTAATGCTGTTTTTGTCGGCTAACCGTCTTGGTAGCTGAAATAGTCTGGCGGAATACCGAAATTGTTGATGGAACGACAAGGGAGTTAGACGTCATTGGAGCGCTGTTGTATTGGCGGTATAAATTGTAAATTCCTGGCATGGGAGAGAGTCAAGTGATGCAGTGAGTACGTCCGTTAAAGGAACAGATAAATAATAACTTGTGTAACTACTCAAACAATTATGCAGGATGCATTGACGACGCGGCAAGCTTGAGGAGACTCTTATTCGTGCTCCGTAGCGACGATTATGTTCTAGGAATGCATCAAAAATTTCATCGTCTAATCCTACCTTCTAACTTTAAATGGTCGTGTTCTAAATATTTTGGTTCTTAAATTTCTGTAACATATTTGACCCGATTGAAACCATGATAAATGTTGGTGTCAATCGGCGGTTTTTAGGTATTTCGTATACAGAGTTTAAATTTAAGTTATTATTTGTTAAATCCCATTTTGTTTTGTCTCACGTTCTATGTCATGATTTATTCAATCTTAAAATCCGATCGGTCCCGTCTACGCCCTTGGAAGATTGAAAGATAAACTGGGGATCGACCAGAGGACGCAAGTGCGTTATTTGTGGCTACATTATACGATTATATAGTGTTCTGGAGGCAATTTAGGCACGCTCTTAACTCTGATGTTTCTAAACATTTTTGTGTTTGGATGTCTAGCTCCACTGGCGTTTTGTTGATCATGATATGTCTTTGGTTGACTGGAATCCGTGAAGTTGAACATATATTTGGGAACGGGGAATGGGGGAGAAAAGGAGGGAGAATCAGTGACGGTGAGAAGGGCGCCGCACATTTTGCTCCTGGGGGCCCATGTTGTGTGTTGTGGTTTTTTAATTAAAAAAGCGACCCAAAGTGCCATTCAACAATAATTCAAGAAACACCGAACGAGTATGGGGCACGCCTTTCCCTCCAAATTGTGGTTTCGTGCACCACTTATACATATTGTGTGTAATTATATTTTGTGTGTGTGCGTGGTGATATTGGTGAATCCATGCGCGATTTGCGAATATTTTGTGGTTGGTCGGCCGATCAGCTGAACCGCCGCTCCCCCATCCCCTCCCTCCCCGGTGAAATGGTGAAACGAAGTTGTGTGGGGTTTTTTCTGATACTTTTTATGTGGGGCTCAGGGTGGCCAGAGGACGTTTCTTTGTGTGCGTGCCGAGTGTGAACATATATGTGTAATATTTTGGCATTTAAATGTATTTGTACATTGAGGTGGGAATGTAGAGGAATTTTGTTACTGACGATCTACTCCTTCGATTTGTGAAAGAATCAATTTTTTTATTCAAGGTCACCATTCCCCGACAATAAAATCATTTGCTCTATTTGATAAATCGGTGTTGTCGTAGTCGCTGATTTTCTCTTAGTTGTCACGATTTACCAATTCTGGGTGCAGTACGATTTTAAAAGAATATATTGTTTTGTTCCTGACAGTCGTTGAAAGCCGCCCATTTGATAAATGCGAGAAAAAATTATTAGTCACCAAACGCGTAAGTAATGCTATGAAAAACAAACAATCATTGATAAACAAAATTATTTTTGGTACGGTCAATTTTTGTCGAAACAAATAGTTTGAAATTTGCTAAATTTACGAGGTACATATTGCTTCGGAGACGATATCTGAGTTTAAAAATGGCGGTAGAAATAAGAATGTCTTGTGGGGAAATCCCCTCAAAACGGAAGTGTTTAGATGAAAAATATGATAGGGTAGAGTACGTGAGTAACAATTTTGAGGCGTGGATCACTTCGATTAGTTGCCTTCTTTAGCAGTTCTTTGCATTTTGTGATTTGCTTCATAAAAGAATATCTTATTCACAATGGGTTTATAATTTTTGATTACGTTTACGTTTCGTTATGCTACGTTTTTGGAGTGCATCTACGTGGGCATTCTACTTTTTCTACTCATTCTACCGGTTTAGGGAAACAGAAGGTGTCAATACTTCCAAATATGCAGCTAGGTCTCGCTGATGTTAGTTTAATATATTTTTTTAAATTCATTAAAAATTAAAAATTATGTACCAATATAATATTTGTGTCATGAATTAATTTAACAAACATTTATTATAATTATTTAATTAAACAAACCAATTATCTAGCACAAAATCAGGTAAATAACGAAAACAAAGCACTAGAAAGTTAACGCATAAAACCATAGAACAAGCATCGTTTTTTTTCATAGTATACTTGACAGCAGTGAGCGCCATTGATAAATTTCTGTTGATTCTCGAATTTGTGAAGTCATTCACGGTTGCTGTGTAGTTAATTTTAATTAAAAATGGTTGACTCCTGTTTAGGCTTCCCAGAAACTGGATTTTCTTTCGACCAAGTTCGCAGGTTCGTGTTAGGGTCACTGAATATGCTTCGACACGGTGCAAAATTGAAATGCCGGCCCGACCAACAACCCGTCCTCTAGGCCTAACTGTGGTCCACTGTGTCACCTTTTTTGTTTTGTAGGAATGCAACACTTGAATCCAAAGGATTTTCCGTCCCAAAAGCCATCAAAACTGGAACCACGATTGTGGGCATTATATTCAAGGTGAGCACAAAGTGATTTTATTTTTTATCGACGTTTAAATAGGACTGTAGATAGTGGTCTAACCTCGAGCGTCTACAGCAACCGGGGTCGTAGTCGCAGAGCCTCATATTCGCGCCTCCAAAAGGAAGCATAGGGTTATATTTGAACAAGATGATTCAAGCTATCCTGGTCCCATTTGTATGCAGATTGCTCTGTGCGGAATTTATTCGTAAGCTCAATTATTCGGATGACAATATATCATCTCCTAACAGCCAATGACTCGGCAAAAAGCAAAATCTTGTTTTAATATGTGATTTTCACATTTCTTTAAAGGATGGCGTTCTTCTTGGAGCAGACACGAGGGCTACTGAGGATACCATAGTTGCTGACAAGAATTGCGAAAAGATCCATTACCTGGCCCCAAATATCTAGTAAGTAGCAATTTACCCTGCAACCAATGAATGGTTTGGGGATCTCCGGTAACTCTTAAATTGAAAGCTCGTAGTGAGACTAATGTATTTGTGAATCATTGAATTATATTTTTAATAATTATAGTTCTCATATATTCATGGCTCTTAGCCTGACATGCGCCCGAACGTTTTCTGCCCTCACTCTTTTTTAATATTTTTATTCGTTGAATAGTTGCTGCGGTGCCGGTACTGCAGCTGATACTGAGCGGACAACAAAAATTATATCGTCTCAACTTAAGTTGCATCATTTGGCCACCGATCGTGTGGTTCCGGTCGTCACAGCCAACCGTCTGCTGAGTCAGATGCTTTTCAGGTACCATTACTGGTTTGTCATGTTGGATTTTGTGAATATTACTGAATATTTCTTAACACTATTGAATTGCCTATAAATTTATTTAGAGGTTCATTTGTTTGGTGATCATTGGTGTTAAATGTAGTAAAGTTATCTTTAAAAATAAATATTAAATTGCAAATGTCAATTTTTTAAGACTTACCAAATTTCCAAAAGCTGTTTAAAAGCACCAGCGTTTATAGGATAACGTACTTGGATAATTGTTTACAAACTATAAAGCCTGAAATATGTGCCACTCAAATAGTGCCTAAGCACCAAGAAGGGTACAGAAACTCCTTTTTAAAAATTAAAAAAAAAATTAAAAGACGCTCTCGCAAATAATTTCAGTCGCCTAATCTCCGACGCCATACGCTTAGTGAGCGTATTCTTACTAGAACATTTTGATTCGCAGATACCAAGGGCACATTGGTGCCGCTCTGGTTCTAGGTGGCGTGGACAACGTCGGCCCGCACATCTACTGCATCTATCCGCACGGCTCCACCAGCAAATTGCCCTATGTCACCATGGGATCTGGATCGCTGGCCGCCATGGCCGTCTTTGAGAGCGGATGGAAGCCGGACATGGAGGTCAGATTTTATGTTCGATTCGAAATTTGTGTGAGGAGATACATTGCCAGACTTTCATTGTGTATTGCAAGTGGAATTTCATCTTCTGCAACATTATTAGTGTTACGTGCCATCCATTAACTGTAATTTATAACCCAATCGTGTTGTCCTAGTTGGAAGAGGCCAAGAAGTTGGTACGCGACGCTGTTGCCGCCGGAATCTTCAACGATTTGGGTTCTGGTAGCAACGTTGATTTGTGTGTCATCAAGAAAGGCAAAGTGGATTATTTGCGCACATACGAGGAGGCTAACAAAAAGGGAGTGAGGTAAATATCGATTATCTTTTTCACAAGAAAATGACAATAATGCCTTATTGAGAGAAACTGTAATATTGAATACATGTGTATGTTGAATCTAGGTTTTATTTCTAGTAAATTCCTGATCAAACATTGTTTATATGTGTTTCAGGCAAGGAAAATATCGTTTCGCCAAGGGCACGACGGCCACCCTGACCACCAAAGTTGTTCGTTTGGAAGTGGAAGAAGAGTTTGTCCGTCCAATCAGCTCTACCGACGCGATGGATACGTCTGCTTGAACATTGAACAGCAAGATAAGGTGTCGGAATTGTTTATTTCACTTTTTTAAAAACGAATTACACCGTCGAATATTTCCCAAAATAAACTGGTTAAAACTAATGTATTGGATAGATAGTTTCATTGAAGTACATCATAAATAAGTTGTAAGTGATTCGGCGAGATGACCGCCTTAAAAGGATTGCCCGCGTCTGCCGGAATAGGAGTTGGCGATGCGGCGCTGAGCCTCGACCGCCCTCTGGAGGATATATTTCATTTCCGGACGCCGGGATGGGTCGGATGTGATACAAGAAGAGATCAGATTTTGCAGCTGCAATACAAGAGGAACATAGTTTCGACCATTCTATTAGCTATTTATGACGTACTATAAAAATCTTGAAACTAAAATTTCCAATTATGACGTGCACCTCTAATATTGTAAAATAAATTGTTTTACCTCCTGAGAGTAGTGGTCAGCGGGAATCGGCGGGTATTCGCAGCGCTCAATTTTTCTGCACAGAGACGAAAGGTTCATGTGATTGCCATAAAATGGCGATTGTAGAGCGGCCAACTGAAAGTAAATCAGTGACTTAGTTGAGTTTTGCAAAAAAAAAATAATGTAAATGACCCTAAATGTAGTTGTGCTTTAAAAACAATTAGAAAAGTAGTTGCAAGTGGGGAATGATACACAGACCAATTTTCTAGCGTTTCTTAAAGGCAAATGTGGGCTTTCTCGTCGCCCACCACGCCTTATTTGCCTAGCTGCTTCGCTTGTCTCGCTCTCACGAAACTCCAAGATTTACTATATCAGTTTGGGTTGCAACTCGGTATATTTAAAACCTTCAAAATTGTAGAAATATTTCACGTTGTAAAAACATACTTCGTAAAGAAGGCATCCAAGTGACCAAATGTCAGACTTGAAGTTGTATCCGTGTTCGTGAATTCGTTCTGGCGACATGTAATAGGGAGTTCCGACTAGAAGTGAGACCAACATGTCGTTATCAAAACAATGTGTGAACGATAGATATCCGTTTTGAGTACACATTATTAGAACGCTAAACAAACAAATAATTTTTAAATTAATTATCGTTAAAACTGACAGTCTTACCCAAAGAATGTGCTGCCACTGTTTGGGAACTGAAGAACCGACCCAACCCAAGATCACCGAGTTTGACAATACCGTCAGCAGTTACAAAAACGTTTGCCGGTTTGATATCTGGAAGATTGAGAATTTTTATCAACAATAACAATATTTGTTAAGATACGTTTGATTTTAACTTTGTTACCTCTGTGCATTATTCTCCTGGAATGCATGTACTCAATGGCACTGCAGATCTGAACGAAGAACTTCCAAATTGTGTACTCGGGTATCAGTCTCCGTTGTTTTTTAAAATGCTGAAAACAAAATGTTAAGTTATGTCTAAACGATAATAAAACTCCATAGAATAAGTCACTTGCTGAAAACCTACCGAGACCATCTGCGACAGATCACCAGCGTCGGCCAACTCGAGCACAATATGAAGTTCGTTGAGTTCAATAAACGATGCCAGGTATTGAATAATATTGGGGTGATTCAGAGGCTTTGTGAAAAAAAAATTGCGATTTTTAATGATTAAGATTATGCACAGAGCTAAAAATGCAATTGAAATTGATTGTTTATCGAGTTACCTGCAACAAATGTATTTCTTTCATGCAGTCAAATTGGGCCTTGGTGTCCACCATTTCTAAAATCTGAAGACAAAAGATTTATAGAATCTTAAAGCGTGGTAGTTGCGAAAAGCAAGCCTACATTTGAAATGAATTTTATGCCATCGTACGACTCGTCGTTATATTCGATCCCGGGGTACTGGTGAAAATGTGACTCACATAGTGCCTAAGCACCGAGAGGGGTACAGAAACTCTAGAAAAAAAATTGTGTTTTGTCAGTTGACACAGGGAATGGGCGTTGCCATTCATGGCGACTGAATTTTATTATTTTGGGCACAATATTTGTTTTAGCTTCGGCGATGGTCATAGTCATATCCTATTGATTTTCTCTTTCGCTCTAAGCCTACAAGTGCCGCAATTTCCCCCCCCCCCCGACAATTCCAAATTTGTCAAGCCGATTCGTGAGGAAACAACTAAGATTCATCCTGAAGCACATTTGCATATGAAATTGCAACTTTTTGAGGACATTCCAAGAAGAAATCGTCGTTGACATTGAACTACTCCTTTGGGGGTACATGGTCATTCGGTTGTCTGAGCAACGCCATAGATTCAACATGTGATCAATAAATATCTGATTAGTACCTGCACTTTCTTCAATGCCACCATTTTTCCATTGTGTACGCATCTGGCCTTGTAGACGACGCTAAATTGACCCTTGCCAATCTTTTTGAGGATCTGGAAATTTTTTAGCGAACCGTAGACGCTGTCTCCGGATGACAGTATTTGAAGTAACCGCGTATCCATCTTGTTTCAAGACCAATCAATCACTCAGGTATGTTAAATCCCACCTGTTGTCGAGTTCCAACCACGCGCCTATCTCTGACAAATGCATTGACACTAATAAGCTTGATCAGAGTCCGTATTTGGTGCGTCGTTGAATACACCGCCTCATAAACGGAACGCACTGATAATAAAATTTTCAGATTTGTGTGAATGTAGTTCATGACTACATACACATTTGCTCGCTTGGTCGGCATTCAGAGTGGCGCTTTGATACATTGTAATTCTTGGCCCAATGTACGAACAATGAACTTTTTTCGCTTAACAAACGCGAAAATTGGCGTCTTGCGACGGTTTGCATATTTCCCGCTAGAGGTCGCGAACATCATCGCATACAGGGGCGTATGAGAAATCGTTGACCTGACCCGCCGGGTGTTTGTGACGTGGAAATTGCACGATTCTCTAAAAGAATTAGTTTATAAAGTTCGGGAAATGTTATATGAACAATTCTGAGAATGTCAGGCGATCGAAAAAAGGAATCTAGATGCGTCGAAGAAAAGGACATCTCAAATGAAATCGTAAGCTTTTACTTCTTCACCTGTAAGCTTGTCAACTCGCCCCCAGATGCTGTCATCACAGTTGACTACCTTCCAAATAAATTAAAGTGCAAGGGATTTTGTTCATCTTATCCCCAAAATGAATTGTGAATTGGGGAAGTGCTATGTGAATTTCCAAAAACTTGTGAGCCTCAAATTTCAGTCGGTGACTCGGGATATGAAGTTAATGCGTCGGTGTCAAAGGTAACAGTAATGTTATTAAAGAACGACGCACAAGTCACAGCTATGTGATTTGATCATTCTCGAACGTTTGTTGTCATAAAAATGTGCAGGAAATTGTGTGTCAATTTGAGTAGATAATTTCGGTCGGGTTAATATTCCTGTATATGGCCTATTCAATTTAAAATGTAAATTATCCACAGTTGAATCGGTAAGTCGAATTGAATCGCACCAGCCTCTTCAAAAATTACTTCGGGGTTGAATCTGTTGTGATTTAAGCGTCCTGTTTCTTTTGTTTATAACAGACCAGCCAAGTCGATTCCTGCAGTTTTGAGGAAAGTGGCAATAAACAGGAGCTCTTTACCATCAGGGCCAACATCGATTTGATTTCAATACTTCTCCTCATCGTGGGATTATGCACTCGTCTCTGGAAATTGGAACTACCGCGAAGTATTGTGTGAGTTGATAGTTGAGTTTTCTCCTCACATACATGTTGCCAGTGTGTGTCATTAATCATTATTCTTAATCTTTACCAGTTTCGATGAACTTCATTATGGCCGGTACGCCGCCTTGTACATCAAGCAGACCTTCTTCTTCGACTGCCATCCACCACTGGGAAAGCAATTGTTGGCTTTGGCCGGATATTTGGCAGGCTTTGACGGCAATTTCAAATTTGACCGTATCGGTTCCCGTAAGTTCACCTGTTACATTGTGGCATATATAATATATAATTACGTTTTCTTGAATCGAATTATGTTTGTCATTTGATCTCCTGTTTATTTATCAGTGCTAATCTATTACTTTCCGTGAAACGATCACTTGCGTCTATTGTATGTGCTTTGATGTTTTGATAGCATACACTGGATGCATTCCGGTTTGGGCTTTGAGGATTATTCCGGCTCTGTGCGGAAGCTTGCTGATACCGACAACGTACCATATCTTGAGAGAATTGGGTTCTAGAAGATGGACTGCTATTGGTGCTGCAGTGCTTATATTGTTGGGTCAGTTTTTCTAGAAAGCGTTCGACAGGACATCAATCATACTTTTGTTTAATTGTCCATTTTGTTTCTCCTCCCAATACATGCGCAGTGAAATAACGTTTGTGTGTTTCTTTATATTTTACAAAACAGACAATTCCATGCTCACCCAGTCCAGATTCGCACTTATGGAAAGCATCTTCTTACAATTTTCAGCATTCGGAATAATTTGCCTACTGAAATTTAGGAAGCACAATGCTCTTAGGTGAATGTTCTAGTTATTTTTTGTCAATTCGGCCACGCATGCCCAAATATTTTATCGAGCTTATGAGAGACAAATGACCAGGTTCGATTTTTTGACAAATAAAATTATTAAAAGAAAATTAATTTTTCAGAAAGTTTTCCACCATGTGGTTTACTTGGTTACTGCTGATGAGCGTGTCACTAACCTGTGCCTTATGGTGAGTACAAATAGGTTTAAAATATAAATTATTTGTGAGAAAATGTTATGCAGACAGGCATAAAATTGTGAATTGTATTCTGTTTGTTAGCGTCAAGTATATCGGTTTTTTCACCATGTGCCTTGCCGGAATGGTCTTAATGTGGGACTATTGGAACGACCTAAAGGACAAGAATTTAACTGACGTAAGCGTTTTATTTATTGCAAAGCCGTTATTTGCCTGTGAATTTATTTATTTATTAAGGCTGACGACTCAAATTGTCTCACAATTGATATGGTTTATTTTTTTATCCCCAGAGAACCATGCTCGTTTACTTTCTCGTGTACGTTGCTGCACTAGTCGTCCTCCCTGTAATATTGTATCTGCTCACATTCTACGTTCATCTATCTGTACTTAATAAAGCCGGTCCTCACGACAGCGTCATGACCAGTGCTTTCCAGGCCAGCTTAGAGGTAAGCTATGTCGGCCAGTGGAATTGCCAAATAGATCTCTGAAAACAATCACATATTGCAAAGATTTCAATATTCTTAACCATTTTTTTTATTTTTCTTAATTCGCTGTAGTGTGTTCGCTGTAGTGTTCACATGTATATAACTACAGGATTTTTTTTTACCTCTCTTGGTGCTTAGGCACTATTTTACCATCTATCGTTTTTGGAGTTGCCGCTTTCGATTTGGTGGAGATTTTTTTAGTCTTCCGATCCTAGTTCAAGGTCATTTTAGAACTGTTCCCTGCATGTATTTGATTTCAACATTTTTCCTACATGTATTTAGTAGCTTTATTAAATTTGCAAAGTCTACTATTTTTAGTCAAATCTATTAATAATGAATTCCTTGTCTAGGGAGGACTGGCTTCAATTACCAAAGGTCAGCCCCACGAGGTGGTTCACGGCTCGCAAATCACCCTACGGCACACTCACGGCCGACCATGCTGGCTTCACTCTCACGCCAACGTCTATCCCATCCGTTACGCTGATGGTCGTGGCAGTAGTCATCAGCAGCAGGTCACGTGCTACAGTTTTAAGGACGTCAACAACTGGTGGATCATCAAGCGGCCCAACCGCAACGACCTGGTGGTCAGTGAGCCTCTGGACAAGATCAAGCATGGCGACATCATCCAGCTGATTCACGGAATGTCCAGTCGGGCACTGAACAGGTGCGCCAGCATGGCTCAATTAAACCTTACCAATTTTTGATTGCATAACTGAGTGCATTAATAAATAGCCAATAATTTGGCTCAGACATGTCTGAGCCACCGTATTGGCGCACCTAGTGCTCGGTGGCTCACAAACTTTGGGAAACCACCGAGCACCCGCACTCCCACGGAGGTGTTATTCCTCCAACATGTGAAATTTATGATTTTTTTCGACTCATTGAACAAGCAATATTAAAACCAAGAAATTATTGTTTTCTTCTTCTAGTCACGATGTGGCCGCGCCATCCAGTCCCCAGAACCAGGAGGTGTCCTGTTACATCGACTACAACGTGTCGATGCCCGCCCAGAATATGTGGCGCGTGGACATCATCAACCGTGAAGCGGCGGGCGACGTGTGGCACGCCATTCAATCGCAAGTCCACCTCGTTCATCTCAACACGACACAGGCGCTCAAATTCAGCGGTCGCCAATTGCCCGACTGGGGCTACCACCAACATGAGGTGGTGACGGATCGCGTGATCGCGCAGGAGAACACTGTCTGGAATGTGGAGGAACACCGTTACACCAAAAGTGAGCCAATTACGATTTACACCTTTGCCGGTGCCATAAAGCGCCTATTCCAATATATTCACAAATTCAATTAAACACTGCACAGCTAGCCACGAGTGATGGCGTTTAGGGAAATAATTATATTTGTATCCTTTTTTAATTTCTATTTTACGGATACCTATTTTAATTATTAAATATAGCAGAATTTTTATTAGCACAAAAATATATTGCATGTTTCAAATGATTAAAACGTTTCTCTCGATTACTTTTAATGTTACTTTACAGTTTGACTAATCATTTTACTGTCGTTTAAATTGATTAGATGCAGATCAGAAAGACCGGGAACGGGAACTTGGAATGGCAGAATTTGTCCCGACTGAACCAACTAAACTTTCATTTTGGAACAAGTTCTGGGAACTACAGGTAGTGAATTATTAACGGCCACGGTCACTTAAAATACATCAGCCCATTTACAAATTCTAAAACTTGTGATTTGGATTCTAGATCAAGATGTTTATGATTGACCAAGAGAACGTCCAAGATCACCTATACAGTTCCGAACCCTACGAGTGGCCACTACTTACCCGGGGCGTGGCTTACTGGATAAGCGCCAACAGCAACGTATATTGATTTGGTCGCGACTATTATTTTTGAGTAGCAGTTCGACCAATGAAATGGATTTTTGAGACAATTTTTTTTCTTTATCACAAATTAGGCTCAAATTCACTTGCTGGGCAATATTGCCATCTGGTATGCTGCGACCGGTTCGCTGCTCATGTACCTAGCGTTGCTGACGTTCTATTTGTTGCGGCGCCAGAGGATGTGCTTCGATCTTCCACAAGGTAAATTGGTCGATCGGTCAAACGCACTTCGTAATTAGTTGTAGCAGGGCCTGAACGTGTGTGCTCGATTATTCCAGGTACGTGGGACGGATTCATCAAATCAGGCCAGATACTATTTTTGGGATATCTACTTCATTATTTGCCATATTTCTGCGTGGAAAGAACGCTCTTCTTGCACCACTATCTGCCAGCGTTCTACTACAAACTTTTGCTGACTGCCGTCATGATGGAGCACCTGTCCTCTGTTGTCATGTAAGTGCACGAGCCAAAAATTCAATCGAGCCAACTGATCACGCCAATTATCTAGTCTCATTGAATTTTGAATACTTTCTCATTCTAGGTTCAGCATGGGCACTACTTATAAACGAGTCTTGCAGGTCTGTATTCTCTTGTGGTTTGTGGTGGTGGCCTACGTTTACAAGCGGTTCGTCGTGCTGAGCTACGGTCACGAGCAATTGGGGATGCAAGAAGTGGTGAATCTGCGGTGGAAACCGACGTGGGATTTCATCATCCATCGGCCGTGAGCTCAATGACCTAGTTGCCCAGATAACTTTGTTTTAGCTATTTATTCACCATCTGTGGTATATAATTTTTAACTACTTTTTAACGTCGGTTTGGTAAAGGAACTTCGCGATGTCTTTAGTGAGAATATATATATATATAAAGTATCATGTCAGTTTTTATTTTTTTAACCGGCTAGGACGTAATATTCATATAATTAAGAAATAACAGTCTTGGTCGGTTTTTTTCCATGACCATGATTTTGTTGAGTGAATGACGTTTTCGTTGCTTTTGCATCAATCGCGATGAATCTCAATTTTTAGTCGATAATAAAATGTGATTTTATTTTTAAAATGTAAGGTGGTGTATTCAACTAATTAAAAAGCGCTCATCATATACTCCAATAGTATTCGGGTAATAATATATCTTAGTCAGAACCTGGGATCAAATAAACGCTGTCTTCACGCAGAGAATCAACTCCGAAATCGAGTAAGACATAGCGCCTATATAATTTATTTATGCATAAAATCGCTCCTAGAAATATTAATACTGGCTTCGTCAATTGCGATTCTGCTTCTTGTTCGCCTTTTCTTTTGGATCTCCCGCTTTCTTCAGCTTGCCGATCTCCTGCAAACACTTATAGGCATTCTTGCGGCATTCGGCGTCCGACGGCGAGGTGGCCGACGTCTCGCTTAGTGCCGCCTTGGCCGACTCGGTGGCCTCGTCCAGCCGTCCCAGGTTCATGTAGATTATTGCCAGGTTGCAGTGGAAGGAGGACAGTTCGGTGGATCCGGAGGCCACCGCGATACGCAGCGCCTCCGTCACATAGGGCAGAGCGGCACTGTGATTTCCCGACTCTGACGTGGCGCTGCCCAAATTGTTGAGCATTACAAGGGTGATGGGATGCTCGGGACCGTTGAGTCTCTTGCACGTGTCCAGCGCAGTCTCAAAGTATCCAATCGCCTTCTGGTGGTCGCCCGCACGCATGCGGTGCCGGCCGAGCGAGTCGTTGACAATCACCCACAACATGGTCGTGTCTTCCGCTTCGGGGGTGCTCGCACTGGTTTTCATTTTGGCCGCCAGTCGTTGGACGCAAAAGTCGTAGCCAGACTGGGCGTCAGCAGCGCGGCCAGTCTCCGAATAGATGTTGGCCAACTTAATGGAGATCTCCATTACGGCGTTATCATCTTCAGCCAGTGGTGCCACTGGGTTGCTCATCAGGCGCTTCAGCACCTGGACGAGAAGAGTAAAACCAGAATGTTTGAGGTGATTTTTGTACTATTTCTCATGTAGAAGACGCAGCGTTATATGATTTTCTAGAGAATGGATGGTACCTCTTTAAAAAGTGATTCGGCTTTGACGTGGTCGCCCGCCTCCAGAGCTAATTCGGCCATCATGTCAAAGATGTGAGTTGTGGCCATCGGACCGAGCTGCTCCTGCGCGATCTTCAGTGCTAAGTGGAGGAGTTGCTCCGCCTTGTTCAACTGGTTTTCCTGAAACATTGAAGAAAATTTGGAAATGTGAGAGGAAAATTGATTGTTTTTATATGATGGAGCTGGAGAAAACCAACGCCTTTATATCTTTTATATAAAATTTAATGTAACCATTTGGAGAATCTATAATTTCTTGTTGTGTAGATGCCATAGTGCATGCACATTTTCATTATTTTTCAATTGCTATCAATATATGCAATGAGAAAACCAACGATCCATCAAAAGAGAACAACCTGCTGTGCTAGAATGGCCATTTTAACAATATCTGTAACTTCTTGTTCTGCAGTTTTTGGTTCTGTCTTGACACCCATAAAGGTCAACAATCCGGCGTGGCACACTAGACCGCTGAACATGTATCTGTGTATAAACAAGTTGAAGGGTGATGAACACAATCATGGAACCTCATGCTCTATTCGCTCGTAGTTTAATTGAATTTCCCACCAACTTACCGTTTCACCTTTTTGCCATTGTCAAGTGAGTGAAACATTTTTGAGCGATTTATGTTGGTTCTCGCATTCCGACAAAACTGTATTCTTGCATCCACAAGAGATTTTCCCCACTGATTCGTAATTATTCTCCTCAAATTTCCCCACATGATTGACCGGAGAAAGAGATAACGTTACGACTAAAATTTATATATTTTCACCGCAGATTGATTCGGAGGTTGAAAAAGACAGACCACGGATTCACAGTGCACATCGGTAATGCACATTGCACATCCGGACGGAAATGCTTTATGGTCACACTCAAGAAACAACATGTTATATGATTGTGTTTCCCGCATTTGTAGCGTTACTAATCTTTAAAAAAGTCTGGTAAACTAATTTTCCAATACAACTTATTCAATTATCACTTATTTATCGAAAAAGTGATCAAACATCAATTAGTTTAAATGCTATTGGAACGAAACATTTTAATTTGCTAAATGAGTGAAGACCATCAAGTCGGCTAACGTTCAGTTTTGTGGTTCCGTTTTTTATAATGTAGAAACAAGAGTAAATACATGAGAGTGGCGCAGTCTGATATATCTGTTGCATGTCTACTTGCGCCTTACACACCACTTCATGCAAGCGATATGTGTAGTTCACAATTCTTTCGTAGGAGGACGCGGTGATCTTTGGTCAGCGTCAAGTTAACACGTGTCAACATCACACGGATTTGCTTGGGGCGCGTATAAAGTTTAGTCAACTTTAATTAATTTGATATAATTGTGCAACGGAGCTTACGCTATTAGGAGTTTGGTTTACTGCTCAACATAAGTCAAGTCTGATCGTGTGTTTGAATGCTAACAAGCTATTTGTGAGGCCATTCCGGTGGCAATGTTGAAATTAATAATTATCGTCGAATGAGTGTGTCTCATTCTCCGACTGTGAAACGCGATGTTTCGCGACTGAGATCTTGTTTTGTTGATTCGATCAAATTCATATAACATTTTTCAAGGCGTGCAGTACCGTTCACCGATAGGGGGCGTCACGCAGTCGCATTGCGGGCCGCTCGGAGCCGCCAGTGGCCCGTCTCGAATCACCTGTTGCAGATCGGACCTCCCGGGGGAAGCTGTCGTTGGAAGTGGACAAGCTCTTGGAATGAGTGACACAATATGGAGGGGCGCCCCTAACGGAATCAAAGTGCAATAGTCGAATTCGTTTGCATATTACTACAGGCTACTCACACTACCCATTTGGCGGCGCCACCAGTAATTTTGCTACTCGATCGAGTTCAGGTCTGACAGTTTTGCCGCACTGAGGGCAGGCGGCACAGCAACAAGGCAAAATGGCGGAATTGTTGTGGCAAGAGTGCGCTGACTGGCTCTGTCGCGCCAACGTTTTGCCTGCCGACCATCGTGTGAAATGGCGAAACGCTCAGGTAATAGATTTGGCGAACACACTGCGGGACGGTGTACTTCTCTGTCACCTGCTGAACAACCTCAGCCTCGGTTGTGTCGACCTCAAAGAGATCAATCTCCGGCCTCAGATGTCGCAGGTATGTAGGCCTAACTCGGCTGGTGTCCGATGTCAATATCCCGCGCTCATTTATCTTTATTAATTGACCAATTTGTGGCTCTAACGAGCCCCGCTGGGCTCTACGATACCAAAAGTGATAGTTCTAGTGGATATTTTACGTGCGTGGTTTTGAATAAATGAGTTCATTGGTAGTGTTTGAGTAGAGTTGACCTCGGCCGAACTGCATGTAAGAGTAGTATGCAGTGACGTGAGTGGCGCCACTTGAAAAAAAATGCAAGTTGTAATAGTTTCCAAGAAAGTCCTTTTTCAGTTACATTTGTAGAGTTCCTGAGGTAGACATCTTATCAATCAATGTTGTGACGTGCGTGGTGCTGATGCCTAATGTTTATTTATATTGTTATCGGTCGCCACCACCGTACCGTTTTCAAAATCGTGGTTTGGAGAATTGCAAAATTGATAAATACCAGAGAGTAATGTAGAATTGATCAATATCCGGTGAGAATCTGTGTTCGGTGACTAGCGTGGCGTTACCAGCTGCATAACAAGATAGGCCGGTGGCGCCGTGTTCGTCATTGGGTGTGGGGGATGATTTACCCCCATTTAATGACAAACTGGGTGGGGTTTCGCGAGGGATCCATACTGACCGTACAAGATATTTCATTCGGCCTGTAACGACATTGAAACCGACTTGTTAAAAAGTTCACAGTTGAAACTAGCCTTGGTGTTATATTTTTTGTGCTTGCCGGTGCACATCACAGACTGCGTTGATCCCCTAGAAAGCCCTATTACAGGAACCACCTGGCTTAGACAGAGCGAGCATCCCGAGTCACTTGGGCACGTCGGGTTTTATCTAAACATTGGCATTCCTTCCCAAATTGGCCCAATTTATGAAACTACAGGGTGAACCAGAAACTATGGAACCCTTTTATAATTTTTAATTTCATTTGGTAACGTTGCTGAATTGCGGCATTTTTGCAGCAAAGTTGAGCAATCGCGCTACAAAGTGACTGTAATCGGCAATCGACAAGCGCTACCCTCAAGGCGCAACTTTAATAGTGATAAATTTGAAAATTGAAATTTGAGTCTCGGAATTCGAAAGGGGATACAGTTGGCTTAGTTATGCTCAAGTTTCATATTAATCGAACTATTTTTGGCAGACTTATTAAAATTATAAATGGGGTCCACATTTTCAGGTTCACTCCTCTGTAGACTGCAATTGACATGCCAGTGATGGTACATTGTGTCTTTGGCGAACAATATTAAACATACTTATTTTTGAAAAATTAGTTTTAATTTTTACCAAATTGGAGACATGCAGTTTCTTCTTTACAATGAGGTGATTTGCTAATTCTGCGAAATGACATGAATCATGCAATATTAAAGTACGATAGATTTTTAGATATCGTACTATATTATATGAGATTGTATTATGATTGTAGATAGTATTATATGAAATTGTTAATATTATAAGATTGTTTATATGAAATTATTATATGCAATGTAAAAATATAAAAATAATGCCCGTTAAAGGCTGATAATCACTGCAGACATTTGTAAATCGTGTTAAAAAAAATGAAATGTGATAGTTTGTAAAATACCAGGCTTGACTTCAAAAACATTTTCGTGTTTTTAATGGTGATATCAAGCCATCAAAACACCTCTGCTGCACATCACTGTTGTGAAATTTCCGTGTCGTTTACAGAAACGATGCAATATTAAATTTTCGCGCTTATCGTTTACAACGTCCGTGAACATTTTTCTCTAGGGAAATCATTAAAAATGGGAAGCCAAGTACGTTTTGTTCCTGTCACTCGCTATTTGCCTTGGACAAATGTTAATATTAAAAAAATAGTTTCACTTTCAGAATACGTACGTGCAAATACTAGTATACTGTTTTTGCTATATCCAGAATGTTTTTTTAAAAACTGCTATCTCTTTATAGCGCGTCACGATGACACTGAGACTACAGTTCAATTATTGATCTTGACATTCAATAAACATTTAATATTTTACGTAAGCAGTGGCCCCGAAAGACCATGTTTTCGTGGAACTTGGAAGACGTGACGAATCAAACAGATTTGCGAATGTTAATGTGTGTCTGGTCTTGTAGTCACTGGTCAAGTGGCTTATTTTCATGACTGATAAATTTGGACGTACCAAGTGCTAACTGGTTACTTGGTAAACAGAAGGGTGAATTCAAAGAGACTGGTACTTGCAATGAGAAACTTTCAAAAGCACTTTCGTTTGCTGCATGTACCAAAATAGAAAATTTTAGAGTATTGAGGCCAGAGGCTGACATGTCCACCTGTTCGGCAGCTTGTTAGGGAGACGACTGCTGACTTGAGAAAGCAAATTTTCAGAACAAAACATTTTATTTTTCTAATGGGTATATAACTAAAATAAAATATAAAAAAATCATATAGGCATGACTAAATTATGATAATGATGACGAGCAATTCGGAGCATTGCAATGTAGCGTTTGCTATACGAACATTGGACGCGTTTGTACTATATGCACTTGCACTTTGATTCAAGTTAAATAAATTTTAATTAATGCGCATGTTACATATATATGAAACTAATTGTAATATCATTTTGGTCGCAAAATATGTGGCATCATAGGAAATCCCCATTTCGCCTAACTACTTGCGACTTTTACTGAACCACTATGAAACCTTTTTATCTTTAACTGTGAATGCGCCAACTGTCTCCATCTCATTTTGGCAATTGCTGCATCATTTTTCTCTAATCTGGTTTCTCGCTACTTTTATCTTTTTTTTGTGAAACAGTTTCTCTGCTTAAAGAACATTCGTGCATTCTTGCAAGCGTGTCAGAAGATTTTTGAACTGAAATCGGGCGATGTGTTTGAGCCGCACATGCTCTTTGACTACACTGACTTCGGCCAGGTAAATATGACATTTTAGGCCCAAAGTGTGCTTTAAATCCAGTGTACATTGATAGCTTGTTCATGGTTACTTCTTTTGATAGCTATGACGTGAGAGATTTGTTGGATGATAGCTGTTTGGGGTTCAATTAAGATCAATTAAAAATTGTTTTTTCTAGGTTCTTCACACACTTTCCAAGCTATCCAATTCCCCAAAAGCTTTGCTTTCCGGAATTAGGTAACCCATTGTTTTCTTAACATTTTACTGCCATTTATGAAGCGCTTTTAAATTAACGACCAATAATCCCGTACTACATTGCAGGGGATTTCCTTCTTACTCGCGGCCACCAACGGACCACGAGTATTACAATGATGACATTTACAGGAATTTGGAAGATCAAGCCAAGTAAGTCTGTGGCTGTGTATGCGTATTTTTTATATTATCATGTTCTTCAATTTTCAGCTAAAAAGAAGTCACTGATTGACTGTCTACTGGTCTATACAACATGTAGTGTATGTGTTGAGTCATTGTGATCAAAATTTTGAGAATCGTGTAGGCTGGTCTAGTTGTCGTTTATAATAATAATTTTATTGACAGATAATTGGGTAGAAATGTTGTTTATAATAGTAATGGCGATCTTCACCAAATCTTGATAATATTGTTTTTGTTGTCGGCTTCGTAAAAATAGTTTGTTATTTTTGCCAAATAACTGTCGTCGACTCTTCATGTAATGTTGACTCACTTATCGCCATTTCTGTAATAAGTCAGGCGATTGTATTTCAAACATTTGCGAGTAATGACCCTTAGTTTTCGAGATTGAGAAGAAAACCCTACCCACTCGTGTACCTATGTGTGACTGCCTGGGCCTACTCTTTCTCATTAGTCACAATAGCAATACCTCCGGGGACGACAGTAGCTATGATCGCCTTTTGCAACAGCCAAACTTGCAGAGGCAAAGGCGCGAAGAGGACGTTTACGAAGACCTCTGTTATGTTACTTTTAAACTGAGAGAGGTATTGTTCATGGCAAAGTTCATTCGTATGTTTGGCTAGAGTATTTCCAGTTTCGAACGGGTGATTTGTTAAGGTAAGTTTTCATATCAAATCGCGTTAGAAACTCTAGAATTTTCCCAAAGAGTTGACAACTTGATCCGCCACAGGTAGGTAAGTTAGCGCTCAACCCAAAGTTAATCAGAAAATTATATTTCCTTATTTATTGAGGAAACGTGTTAACCTGTTTAGCACGGCATGAAACTTGTTCATTTTGTTTTAATTTGCAAATTGACGTTTGCAATTAATGGCAGCTTCTCGAACTAATGCAGATCGTTTTATAAACCAACTATAATTTTGTATTCATGTCACACGTCCATGTATGTTTGGTTCATCAGACTCATTGGTGTTTTCTGTTTTGACTAATTAGCAATTTATTTGTTCAGTGAACGTCGTGAGTTTTATTTTGCTTTAGGGCATGCATTTTATTTAAGCAATTTGTAACAACACTTGTTTGCAATAACATATTTTTTTCTTTTGGGTTCCGCTCTGAGGATTCGCGAGCTTTCAGTGTTTCAAAGTTCCTTAAATGGGTAGACCTTTGCTGGAAGTTAAATTAAAATTTGATGTTCTAATTTGAAAAATAAATATTGATCACAACTCTTATGAGCGATTGAGAGGTTAGAGGGAAAATATTTTTTTGCATGATAATTTTGTTTTGCATGCCATTCCTAATTTGTGGCACCACTTTCGTTCCTTTTTCTCTTGTTTTTTTTTGTTCGTCCCACCTTCACCGCTGCCGCCACTCTATTAACGCCTCGACTATATAGTGATGACTATGAGGACAGTTACAAGTACGACGAGATCGGTGCCGACGGCAGGCAGCAGCAGGACGAGGAAGGTATTTACGAAGATCTGTGTTCGTTTCGCAAAGAGAACGAGGTTTGTGAATGACTAATTATTTTTATATTTCTTTGTCGTTGTTATTCATCGATAGTCTTGAAACTGAAGTCATCGACTAATCGCTGTGGTTTTGTGGTTAGGTTCCTGTCTTGTCTCAGGCGCCAGTCGAGAAACGGGTGTACTGCATTCGAGAGTTGGTGGAGACCGAACAGAACTACATTGCCGTGCTCAATGGGATATTGCGCAAGTTCATCCGTCCGCTCAAGGGCAAGATTAAACAGGATGACCGGAAAATCGTGTTTATGGGAATTCAGGTTCGTGCGCCAGATCTTGTCGTTATTATTATTTTTATATGCAGTTCAACACTTATTCACCAAACCGATATTTGCCAATTGGAATACTAACTATCTTGAGACGTTCAGATAATTTTACCTGTCACTCTAGTTTTATATTTAAGATCGCGTTTTGTAGCTAGTATATGTAAAGTTGTCTTCTGAACGCTTTCTGGAGCTTGTTTTAGTGATTATTCCAGCGAGTCTGTCAATTCTCATTTCATATTTCATGACTGCAGGAGATGTGCGAAATCCACACAGGATTTCACAGCGATCTACTGAAGGCATTTAGCAGCAACGGAACTATGAAGCTTAGCGACTGCTTTTTACAATGGAAAGATCGTTTCGTCATTTACGGCGAGTATTGCTCAAATCTGCCGCAAGCCCAAGAGCTGATTGACGAACTGTGCAACAAGAACGAATTCATCAACCAAGCGGTGTTGGTAAGAAACGTTCAAGCTAATCGCTGGCCAAATTTGTTGTCTACTGAAAAAGATAATTGCTGGACTTTCCAGCTGCTTATTTTTGGTTGTTAAACAAAAGTTATACGTGGCAATTAAAGAAAATTCAATTATTTCAAGTTTTCCGTCGTTATTTTAAACTAATTGTTCTTTCCGGTATTTTAATTTTCAGACGTGTCAGATGAACTACAACGAAGGGAAATTCAAGCTGAGAGATTTGCTATCTGTTCCCATGCAGCGAGTTCTCAAGTACCACCTGTTCTTGGTGGAGCTTCGAAAGAACACGAGCGAGTCGCACGAAGATTATATTGGTTTGGAGCGGGCGCTGGATGGCATGCTGGCGAGTGTTTTTTTTAACTGCTTCAATTGCCCTGCTGACTGTTATTTCAAACGGCTATTGGATGAGTGATTCTCATTTATTCCGTGTGTGTGTGCAGGACTTGTCGCAATACATCAACGAAGTGAAAAGGGATAACGAAACTTTGCAAATAATTCGGGACATCCAGAAGCACATAAACGATCTAGTGATGGTAGGTGCTCACTAGCGTTCTAGTTGTTTATTTTTGTAGTCGTAGTACACCTTTTTTAAAACAGGAAAATCTGTTTTAGCCCGAAAATATGGAATTGAAAGACTACGGCAGGCTACTGCGTGATGGAGAATTAAAAATTCGGTCTCACGGTGACAGTAATAAACTTAAGAATAGGTAAGTTCCCAGCGTTAATAATTAAACAATAGCTATTTTAAGATAAAAAAGAGTGGCCGCCAATTAATTATGTGGTTTCATTTCTACTTTACAAAATTTATTCACAGATACGTATTTATATTTGATAGAGTTTTGCTCGTCTGTAAAGCCACCCGGGTAAGCAGTTTTGCAGCGCCGCATTACACTTGGCACGCTTACAATTTTAATACAATGACATGTTCTTTCTCCCAACACTTCTACTCAATAACCCATGGTTGTTTGGTTGGTGGTTGGAATCAATACACTTTTTTTGCAAAGGAAATCCTCCGGTGGTACCCCATTAAACTCGGCGATTCATTTCTTCCATGACTTTTTTTTTCTCATTGCCGCTCTTCGATGATTTTCTCAGATTGTGGACAAACTAATGGGGGTAACGTTGCGTTGTATTCTTTTTGTTTATCTTTTTTTTTTCACGCTCTCGTTTTGGTTTTATCTCACCTCTCGTCTTTCCTTTTCGACCGTTGTGGTGACGTGTCCTGTACTTTTCTCCAAAGTGGTTGCATGACTTTTATTCTGCTTCATCGTGGCTTATAAGCAACACCGTGGCCAAAAAATTGTTAATAAGTGAAATATTGACTACTAGAATACCAAAATCCAATTCTTTATGTTATTTGTTATACGAAGACTCAAAATAAATTCAGATAATTAATTTCGAATTCACAAAGGTGATTCAGAAACTCAAATATGCACACAAAACACTATTTAATGGAACACAAAATTATTTTTTATACCAGTTGCCGTTATTTTTTTTATACCGGTTTCATGCCAGTTGTTTAAATCTAAGATCTCTAGTAAAATCCGTAAGGTAAAATCAAATTTACAGCGTTTATAGTGAGGTGATCTATGCTCGTCGTTTTCGGTGTGGAAAGACTAAATTCATGAATTGTGGCCACTGCTTTGTAATTTATGTCGTTCGTTTCATTTATGGACTCTTGCTTGTCTTATCGTCTCACTTGCGGACACACTCTTCGTAATCTTTTGACCTAACGTATTTCCAGCCTCGTCTGTTGTCACTGTTGTTTCAGCCTTTCTCCCTTACATATTTTTATATGTTGTGTGGCCTAATGATATTGGTGGGATTTTGTTGTAGGGCGAGCAGTATAACTTCAAGGACGCGCTCAGTTTACGTGACTATAAGATAGACGACAGCATAACGCCCAAAACTGTTGGAAAAGATAAGGTTGAACACCTTTTTCACCATTTGATTTTGGATTGTATTTGTTTTAAGTTTAATATGATTTTTAACGAAGACCTTATTTTCCCCTTGCCAGTGGAGTCATAATTGGTTTCTAGTTCACCGTCAAAACAAAACCGCGTACACCATGCACGCCAAAACCGAAGAGATGAAGAACAAATGGGTTGAAGCTTTTAAAACTGCTCTGTAAGTAGTAAAGTACTTTGATTTTATTTGCCTCATTTGGTTTTCGGGTTTTCTACTTTTTATGAGTGTTGTGTAACAAATTTATTTAGAAGTTTTTCCTAAATTATTTGATTAGATATTAAAACGTGTGCATGAACTCATTGTTGCGCGCGATTGCTAACTTTTTCCGTTCCAGTGACAACATTACTCCCGTCGAAAGTTTGGCGACCGATCACTTGTTTAACATGCACAATTTCGATCAGCCCTCCAACTGTAACCAATGCCAGAAGCTGCTTAGAGGCGTATTCTATCAAGGCTACCTGTGCCTCAGTACGTTTACACTATGCTTTTTCTCTTTCCGCAAGAGTGCAGCTGTGTGTCGTTAACCGCAAGCTGTCTATACGATCGAAAACTTGTCCATTCATAGATGTACTTTTTTTGTTTCACATTCTAGCTTGCCAGATGCAAGTGCATAAGGGCTGTATAGGATTTGTTAGATCGTGTGGTAAGTTAGAAAATATATTGAAGTGTATTGAAAAAATAATAAATATTTGATAATATATATTTTTAATTTTTGAAATTACCTTTTAATAGCAGTCCATGTTTTAGCGAATTAAAAAAAGCTTTAACTTAAAAATAAAAAAGTGACAATCTTGCTATACCGAGTTTCATTAATTGGTACTACATATTCAGGTGCACCAAGCCTTCCTCCAAGACCCACCTCCATCGAAAACAATTACACCGAGAATGCAGGTACGTGAAGGGGAAGTGGAGGCTCAAGCAAAAATCTTATGTGACCCAACCCCTGCTGTTGTGTTGAGCTTGGATTTTATATTTTCTCGAAGTCGTTCGAATGGTTGCCAGCCGATCCTACCACACCACCGTGCCGGGACACATATCGCTTGAACAGAACGACGTCGTGTACATCATTCGAAAGCCGAGTCCCGCCTTATGGCTAGGGCGACTGAGAAGGACTGGACAGGAGGGTTTATTTCCCGTGGAATACATGGAAGACCCGCTGGTTAGTGTTCTGACATTATCTGAACCCTTCATGAGATTTCCTAATAAATTTGTGTTATTGTATTGTTTGCTGTTGTGAATGGCCAATAAATAGACAAACCCAGATATGCCCTAACGTTTCGAGTAGATTAAATGTGTATTAATACACTCGAAACGCTCGTTGTTTATCGTTACTTTGTATAGTTGTTTATCGTTACTATCGATTACTTTGCAAAGAAATATAGCAGAAGCTGTCAATGGCGCTAGGGTCCTCAGTTGTGCACAGTTTGTGGTTTGAGTTGTTTGTCTGCTCCTGTATGTATAGTTGAGGCGCAGCACCACCTACGTGGAGGGAACGGCCAACAATGTCGTAGCGCAGCTGAGTAATCCAGCACCCGTCACCAAACCCAGAAACTCGTCTGAAAGTTCTCCCTACGTCAATCTCAACCTGGAAGAGTACGGCTGGTTCGCCGGCAAGATGGATCACGAGTCTGCTACCACTTGCATCGAGCAGCTCGCCAACGGGGCCTTCCTCGTGCGAATTAGCGAGCGCCAGAACGGCAAGTTCGTTATAAGTCTCAAGTGAGTGTTAGCTCGGTGGAAACACCGTCAAAAGTCTATTTTGGTGTTTTATCAAATTGAAAGCTTGGCGTATGACAAGGGGATCCGAAGATCATGTTATTACTTTTGATTGATCTTAGACACGACGACAAAGCCAAGCACATGAAGGTGTGCATGTCTGATGACGAATTTTACTACTTATCTGAATCAAAATATTTCAAGACAATCGTGGTAAGTACAAACTTGTATATTTTTATCGATATGTAAAATTTCACTCAATACCGAATTCAAAGTAAAATTAACAACAGCAGCTCATTAAGCTTCATTTTGGTAACTGGAAATTTAATTTTCTACAACCGAGAAGTATAAGCTTTAAACAACCGCATGGTAGCGCCACTTTGAACTGACTGACATTCGTATTAATTTAATGACTGGTTTTTGAAGAATTGAAAATATCAAAATAGTAATTGGAAAAAAATGAAAAGTTGTGTTTTGCAAAATGCCGTTTTTGACTAGCTATACTTTCCACAAATATATCGGATCCAATTTATTATTTCCTAAGATTGTCATCCTGTATTTTTCATTGAACTGAATTTATTGGAACTAGGTGCAATAACTGTTCAACGTGTTTCAACATGTAAGGAGTACTAATACACGATTGCAAATTCCGTTTGCAGGAGTTGGTTCGGTGGTATGAGGAGAACAGCCTGTCCGACTGTTTCAACGGACTGGACATCACGCTGATGAGGCCGTACAAGGCTCTGCTCAATGGGCCGGAAGTGATAGGCTACGCGGTGGCCAACTACGATTTCTCGGCCACCTCCTCCAGTATGCTTTCACTGAAGAAGGGCGACCGGGTGGCCATCTTGTCCAAGCGAGGCGGCGACAAGGGATGGTGGAAGGGACGCATCGAGCCCAAGGTCAGTAGGGGCAAATATTTCGGGTTTTCTATTCCGAGGGTAATCTGCAGTCAATCATTGGAGTGCTCATTTGACCATCCATAACAAGTGTCAGACTTATACCGGGTTATTGCGCGCTGTATTTCTATATGGACGATAAACAATTGACTCATTAAAGTGCCATCTCCGATGACATGATTAAGGTCGTACACCAATCAACCTATGCTTCTTTTTCCCAAGCTTAGCCGCTAGGATATTTGGGACAGCATTAAATTTATTGTTTATGTGAATATGCGACTCAATTTTGATTTAGCCGCTTCCAAAATTATCAGGTCGCCTCCTGGGGAGGTTTTAGGGCGAACACGCTGGTGAACCTTCTTAACAAATATCTCAAGAGAGAGAGAGAGATCAGTCACCTAACGAAAAAAGGTTTTTTTTTATCTAGGAAACTTCACTTTCGCCTTGTGACAAGTATGCATTTCCCATAATAAAACATACATGTCCATCTTTTACAATTCAGATTGGATATTTTCCTCTGGCCTATGTAACCGAAGACGCTGCCATCTAGTCAATGGCCACGGTGATCACTTCCGTCGTGTCGGATAGGAAAGGGACTAGAGTGTGTGAGTGTATATAATTACGTCGATCATAACCGAAGCCGATTTCGCGCGATCCGTTCCCCAAACCGTATGGACAAGCGGTCAGGTCTCGCCCGAATACTGAACTGTTTACCAAAAAATATTACAACGATATGTGATCATAAACTCTTCCCGACCTTTTCACCAGCAGCCAGTCGTTGTGCTGACCGCCAATGATGTGTCAACAATCTCGTACCTGTAGTCGACGAAAAATAATCTAAGTGGAATTTGTTTACTTAATTTTGATCCTTTTTCAATACCATGATTCTTCTTACAGAAATTGGTATTCCACACTTGATGAATTTGGAACCTTGAATATAGTTTTTTTAGGAAAAAAAACTAATCGTGGAAGACTTGTAGAGCGGCAATGACCAGCAAACGATTTACATTTGTGTTTTTTTTATACCTTCCATGTGGTATTCCCCTCAAGTTTTAGTAACCAAGTCTGGGTCAAGCAGACATTGTGACTTTGCATGCACCGATCTGTGAATAAGCGTATGCTAACGTCGTTGGTCAATCTTTGATGTCCGTGGTGCCTGGTGGTGAATGATGTGCGCGTGCCAGTACGCGCACTGCCTATATGGACTCTGGAGTGCCTAAGGACTCGGGCCTTCTGAGAAAACTACCTTTTGTTTGGGAGTCAGTCTTGATTTCCGCAGATCCGCCACAAAGCTCGCATTTGAGAGGAAATGTGGACGCCAGCGTTTGAAACTGTTGTGTAGGGAGATCTGGGACAGCCCCGGATGTAAAACTAATGCACTTAAAAAAAAAACAGATGTTCTAAATAGAATCAATAGTGTATTTAAAGAAATCCACATCTATTCGATATAACTGCGAGTCGTAGGTCAGGTGTTCCACACCAGGTCAGCACATGATTCCTTGTTCTTTTATTTATTCTTGGAGGTTGCTACTCCGTCTATTATCCGGAGCTGTCCCGATTATCTATCAAATTAAGTTATCGTGTTTACGAACAAATGGAACGGTGGTCAAACCGAGTCTCATTTTGTTGGTTGGTTGGAGATTCATTACATAGGAAACCGCTCAAAGATGGTTAGAAGATTTTTAATGGCTAATTTGAAATGTTTGTCAATACCTGGATTCAACTCAAGACTGTTATTATGATTATTAGGATAATTTCAGGCAGTTTTGGTAGTACAAGTCCTGATCGAGTTAAACAAATATATTATATATATATATTCATCCTATCTCTATTTTTTTTTCTACATTTTTTCTACGGCCTTAATTATAGCACTCGTTAATTTCGTGCACAACTTACTTCGCCATCGAACAACATTTTTTGGGAACCCTGTGGCCAGACGAGGCAAAAGGGGGCAGACCAATTTTATAGACATATTAGAATTTTAATATTTTAGGGATTTTTTCTCGATCAAATTTCTTCAAACAATTTGTACATATGTAATCTTTCTTATTGCTAGATGATGTGATTTTTCTCCAGTGTGCCAAATGCCAAACGGTACATTACAGGTGGCATATCACGAAATTGTGTGACCGAACGATCGTTTTTGCTAGGATTTAGATACTTTTTAGTCACAATGTCGGTGAACTATACTGTGACATTATTATGTTTGTGATTGAACCATGTCTTCTGAATGATTGAGTGCGGTATATATATATATATAGATCTAGGATGAGTGAGCGTGTAATGAATGGATGCTTCTAAAAATATGTACTTGTTTATATTGTCATGTTAACATAAAATTAAATTATATAAGATAATAGTTCTATTCATCAAAATTTATCAATGTACTTGTGCCATATTCCGGCCAATTATATTCTGATATTATCAGATGGCATGCATTAGTATGAATAATCGAATGGACATAGTTCACAAATCGACAATGAATTAAGATGTGCAATTATTATTAACGTTGCATTGCTGCGACTCAATAAGTGTTTTTTGATAATAAAAATGTGTTATAGTTGCATTGTTGTATTCGTACCTCAGCCTTCGACTAAGAAATCAAATCTGTGAAGAATTTGGTGGTGGCGCAGCCGTGGAGCATCCTGCTTATGGGAAATTATTATTTTGTATCTTCACTGAGCGACACCAGCACTTCCGGTATTGATTTGTAATTTTTTTATAGATATATATAGTAATTTTGTCGTCGATTGAAATTGTCAAACGCTCTGTGATCTTTTTATCCAATTTTCACTATACCATAAAGTATTCTCACAAAGTATCACTGAAAACGTAATAGTATTCTCACATAGTATTTTATATGCTTAATTAACATTTTTTTTGCGAACTTTGTCAGATGACGTGTTTGTTACAAGTCTGTTTTACAGACTCGTACAGTTCATTGGCATCAGCGCTACACAAGCGGCATTCAGGAAAATGCAAAAAGGCAAGTTTGAGACCTCTTGTGAAAAGAGCTACAAACCAAGTGTGGGATGAACTGTTAAAAAAATGGCTGAGTTTTAAGATTATATAGGTTGTGGGGGAAATATATGTTGCAAATAACAAGAGCGATAATTGAGATGAGGTTTAGAAAGAAAAAAAATCCACAGTCAACCCGTTAAACGACATATCGTAGCGTTGACTGGCTTGAGTTAGAAGAACCCGGCATGCTTGGCTAGTTCCGCCCTAAACTTGGCTTTCCCCCCTAGCACATGGTTAAACAGTCTGGTGGAGAGAGCCTGCGTGAACCCGCAATTCCCACATCATCACGCGTCACTTTCTTAGCCACAGAAGATGAAACGTGATCTCCGGGGTTAAACGAGAGAGTGAGAGTAGAGACAGTTACAGCGAGAGAAAGTTACGCGAGCGTGCAATAGAGAAAGTGGGGGGAAAAGCATCAACGTCTGGAAAGTGTGGCGAGGACGAGGGAGAATACAAGTAAAAACGTTGTTCGTTTTTGCCGCCGTTTATCTATTTTTTGTGCTTGTTGCCAATAGCTGTTCTGACTGGTGTCATCCTCTCGCTCCATCCTTCCATCAAAAGGTCGACAGTGGACATCGGTTCCGGGCTCCTCCAGGTCACACCTAATCATGCCGTGCCCAAGCTGAAATCAAAGCTAGTCATCGTTTTTCTTCCTCTAATCGGCTAGTTTTTGGCACGTGGACCCAACCAATGATTTGCTCCAACCAGCAGGGCGGAACTTCCAGTCTGTCGGAGGTGGATTTGTGAGTTCCTCTGCAAGGACAATTGCAAAAGAGTTGGGGTGGCCGGTCGAGAGGACCTCTTCAAATGGTGGGGAGTCGCCCCAAAGCGATTCCTGTCAGAGCAGCGGCTCTCTCACGGATCGGCGCGACAGATCCGAGTCCAATTGGCTGTTCGAGTTTGAGGACTTGTTGTCGATTGTTGACCATCTCGTGGACCGTTGTTCTACTGCTTGGTAATGCACCTGTCACAAACGCCGCGCTGCTCTCTGGTAAGTTGTCGCGTTTCTTTTTAGAATGTTATTTTTTTATTATTAATTTTTACCATTTCAATTTCAATGGATTGATTGAAGAGACGTTTTCATTTATTTTGCTAAGTTTATTGGAATGTCACATTTTGCTTCTAGCTAGACTCTAAAACGTATCTGGGTTAACAGTTAGTTATGCTTGTGATACAGATGTTCATTTATCAATTGGAATGAAAAATATTTAGATTTTTAGTTTATAGCTATTATGTTTCAAATTTTTTGACTTCATTAAAATATCTTGCGTGAAATAACCCAAGCGATTTTATCAGAAGCGTTTTATGCTTCAAATTTTGTTTTGTAACATTTTTAAGACGGCTTCACGCCACTGCAAGCTGTTTAAAACTTGGACGGTTTCACATAACGGCGATGGGTTCTAACGACCCTCGATAAAAATCTTCATTTTTTACGGTTCACGGGGGTCACCGACCCTTGCCATTTACGAATTGCCGAAAGTGAAAATTCAAAATCTGATATGTTGGTCCTTGTTACTGCATACCGAATTTCAGTTTACTGCATACCGAATTTCAGTTTACTGCATACCGAATTTCAGTTTGTCCGTGCGCCTATATTTATTTAACGGCTCTTCTTAATTGGTCAGTTTATTACTTAAAAGCCTTGAGCCTTGTGCTTCACACTATTCGAACTACAATTACTTTATTCCGTTGATTCCGTGTGTATCGTGGTCCAATATTTGAAGGCGACCGCAAGGTTCCGGAACACAAGATTCCGGTTTAGCTGAGAAATTAAGCGATATTATTGTTGTCATGACCCTGTGTTATGTTAGATCTGCGTGAGTTTATTTTGCAAAGTAAATTTGACAGTCAGTAGTTCGCCTTTTCATTTTACCAACCAATTAATAATAAAAGTCGTCAAAAATATTCAGAAAAGATTGCTAAAAATCAATAATTTTTTGCTAACCAATTTGTACGTGATAAAAATAATGTAATTTTCCAGTTTAGTTCCAGCTTAAACACGATTACCAGTAATCGCGTAACAGATTTGCAAACCCCGTCTACGTTTCATGTTAACTGCAATTTCTATTTACAAAAACAGCTACAGATCAAGCCTTCCGAGCAAGGTTTTTCACCTCGGTCCATCCTTATTAGCCAAGTCGTTCACTCGAAGTCACTAATTTGTCGTCTTTGCAACTCGATATGCTGCGCCAGAACTCTGCACTCGCAGTGACCTATGACACGCGACTGCATGCCGTATTACAGTATAAAATTGCCCCATTTCTTTCATTAAAAATCCTCTAATGAGTAAAAAAAAACACAAGTTGTAAATAATAAATAATGAACACTGTGCACGGCAAGCTGCCCGTCCGGCTTGATTCCTAGTTGATAATTGCTTGACTGTACTGTTTCGTTTTTTTAAAGCTTGCTAGTGAAGTTCATATGAATACAGCCGGAAGTAATTCTTATAATTAGTAATGCAATGTATCGCTCATTCATAGACATATTTTATTTGAAAAAGCATAGACAAAAACGTTTTTTTACGGAAGCGCTAACTTGGATTGGTTAATTACAATTACAATATGTACCCACAAGCAGCCCCGGATGGAGTCTATGGCGAGAGTCGAACGACCAGTTAAGGGTAAAGGAAATCTACCAATTAAGACATCCATTCAGAAATGTCTTGATTACAAAATTGATTAAATGTTTTATTCAAAAAAATTAAAAATAGCGAAATGAATAAAATAAGCTATTCTAATTATTATTGGCACAGAAATTGTTAACCGTTTATTTGCAGGCAACATCATTTCTGTAACGATCAGTTTTCCACCTTTTTCTCATGGCTTATTGAGTCACTTCGAATAGGTTGAACAGTGTTCGTCAATGCTCCATTGACGAAAAAACTAAAAACATGTCCCCACAAAATGTGTACAAAAAAATGAGGTTTTGGAATTTTAGTTGACGCGCCCAGTCTGTTTGTCTGTGCACGTAACACATGCTCCTGTCAAAATAATGGAACGTCTGTGTGGGTGAATTTCGACGTGTCTTTTCGCGCAAGAAGTCAATGCACTCCACTGTCGTTTAAAGTACGGGTGGAGTACTGAGGGGGAATTTTTCTGGGGTTAGGATTGTAGGGGTAATGTTTATGCTAAATTTAACAGCACAATTTCCCAAACACCAGGCGCGCGCAAATGTTTGATGGACATATTACTTCTTTAGAAAAAAGTCTTCTGTCTCATTCACAAAATAAAAATGTAAACGTTATGATCGATAGATTAATGATCAGTGGATTGCAAACTTTCAGATACCATGTGATCATGAGTAATTGAGTAGTTTTACTCTAAGAAAATAAATGTTTGTTAAGGTGGTTCGCCGTTGATACCTGCGCTACCTGCGCTTGATTCGACGGAGAAACGAAAATACGATCGAGATTTAATTTTCAATCTGTACTTATCAACAATAACGATCTACTAATCAATCCTGCAGCATCGTAAATTAAATTTTAAGTATTTTAATTTGCAGAGCGGCCATAACTCTATGAAGAAATTGGTTATCCAATGGCAATCAGTACGATTGGTGGGCGGCTATCTTTAACGCTCTTAAATTTGTCGGTTCAGCGAACCGTTATCGTTAACCCCTCGCAATCTGTTAAAACAATATTCACCTCGTCCTGAGAACTGTGCCAGCATTCACTCCTACTGATTCGAGTTTAATACTTCTGGCGGGTCTCCCAACTTTTTTTATTTATTAACCAGTGATTAGTTTTTCATCTGCCAGACTTTCCACGGTCTGGTCGACAGTGACTGACACATACAAACATAACCATGACGCAAGCGCAATATTACGCAAATTTGATTACACACAACTTACATTACAAAAACCCATGCCTATTGCAAGCAACCCATGCTGGTTTTAATCCTAACATTATTTTTCTGAAATAAACAGACATCAAATTCGCAATGCATTTATTAAAAATTATTTATGCAACTGCACACTAATTTCCTAGTATCTATTAAAAATAGTGTTTTTTTTAATTGTTGAAAAAATTGACAAGTGTACATTTTTTTAAATCTTTGATTAACACAACAATTTAGTAGTACAAAAAACGAAGTATTGGGCCCGCACCAGCGCAAGTGCTTTAACGAATTTAATTTAATTGTCACAACTAAACTATTTGAAATCTAAAGAAAAAAACAGGAAAATATAGAAAATATGACAAATTTTATTGAATTGAATAAAAAACATTTTTATATTATAAATCCAACTATTTATATCTATTTGTCGTAATGATGCCACCAATGTCAATTTCGTTTTGTGACTTATCCATAAAAATAGCATTGCACAATAAAGAATTTGAACGGTTAGGGACTGAAAATGAAATCAAATCTAAGATCAAATATATAACCTGAACG
This sequence comes from Mycogona germanica, assembly GCA_034698785.1. NCBI lineage: Eukaryota > Metazoa > Arthropoda > Diplopoda > Chordeumatida > Chordeumatidae > Mycogona > Mycogona germanica. Next base: position 5,086 of record JAQGBY010000303.1, on the reverse strand, counting down.
TGTAATTACGATTGTTTTTGGGACAACGAAGGATCCTGTGATCTCCTGGAAGCCGTGGGAATCGGATCAGAGCCATTGGGCGTTCTCAAAACATTGGGATTCTGTGATAACCGCGTGTTGCGGTACGAGAACGACGTCCCAGTCCACGGGAACAACCCAGATGTCGCCTACACGATAACACAGAGAGCCGTTTTAACAGTTCCGACGGCACACGGATTTCCGAGTGAGCAAATTATTTTTTATTTGGGCCTTGTTTTGTTACTGCATCTTCTTGAAAGCTCATTTGTTGTCACCCTTTTTATGAAGTATTTTTTTATTCGCTACCAGCTGACTGTTGGTTCGTACTGTGGGAAACTTGTCATCGATTTGTCTTCATTGCTGTCTTAAGAAAATCATAAATTAACTGATGATTAGTTTGTTTGAACGTCAAATAAAGTGGTGCTCCAGATAGTTTCGTGAATTTCAATACTGATAGATGATTCTGATGTAGTTGCACACAAATATATACTATATATATTTTTTTCCAAAATTGCGGAAGTTTTGAAATTTTGTATGACTGATGACCAAACTTTACTCACGATTGCGGTTTGCTAAATCAAAATGAATTACATATTTTTTGCTGAAATAATAAAATATTGAGCCAAGGGCACCGCGTACATGGTCTAACACGTTCAATAGAGTCCAGTGGCAGAACATCGAGTGCAGTCAACCAAAATAAGTTTGTTTCAACGTGCCTATTTTTTTCAATAGATGGATTTCCTGAAGATTTTTCTATTTTGGTCACGTTACGTGCAGCGGCCGACACGCAAAGTGTTGTCTTTACCATCTACAGTGACACAGGCGACGAATTGATGGCACTAAAGCTCGGAGGAAACATCACCCTACTCTATCAGGACCAAGAGAAGCTACCGGCAATCGGGGAATCGCCCGTATTTGAAGCCTCAATTACAGACGGAAAGTACGTCTTAAAGCTAAAAAAGACTAGTTATAAAATATTTTAGATATAAATAAAAATATTTAAGATGAAATTTTGATTTTTGAAACACATATTTCTATCTTGCATCCAAAGATGTACACAAGTGTAAACTGTTACATCTGAAACAACAGTTAGTGCGAGTATATTAAGTGGCGCACAAAGTTTCGCTGAAGCGCAATTTCTAGTCATACTCGTTAATGTAACAGATTTTTTAAAATGTTAGGTGGCACCGGTTAGCATTCAGCGTCAAAGGAAATTCCATTACCGCCATCCTGGATTGCGAAGAGCAGCGCACACTGGAGCTGAAGCGTGGCTCTTACGGAGGTGCCATCAGCACTTCTGGTATCATATTGATTGGACAACAATTGATGGATGAAGGCTATTATCAGGTATTCGTTTATAAAACTCCTTTTTTCTGTTTTAAAGCTTAATTATGTTTGGCAAAAATATAATGGGGCTAGGACATCTTGAATATCTAGAGTAAATCTATCATAATCGTCTATAATAAATAGAGAGTTGTGCCCGGGAAAGCGCCGGACAAAGAAAGACTAACAGAGTCGGCGAGAAACTTTTCAAATTATTTTATTTTCTATTTTATTTGAAGAGTTTCTCGCCGACTCTGTTCGTCTATTTTCGTCCGGCACTGTCTCGGGCACAACTCGCTATTTATTAACTATGTTTAATTTAATTTTGAACCCGCACTTCAAAGACAACTTAAAAAAATTATACAACATTAAATTCCTAACAAGATTTGATCATATTTGGGTGCATTATCATTTTGGCTTTCTTATCGAAATTTCTGTTTATTTGCCTCACTCTAGGGTGACATTCAGCAACTTCTGATCATTCCCAGTCCCGAAGCAGCATACGAGCAGTGTATGGATTATATGCCCGATTGCGATTCGCCTTTTCCCTACGCGGAGGAACCAAACACAAATTTAGGAGGAGTCAAGTACAGTGTGAACGGAAACGACCACAATGAGGTGGTTATAACGTCGCACGTTGAAAGCGAGAGCACTGAGAACGAAGAGTTCAACCCTTTGGTTAGTGTCTTCCCCCACTTTTGTTCTGCTGTCACTTGAATCATGTTTGTAACGATGTTTTGAAAATGCTTATATTTTGACAAAAGTCACAAAACTAATTTTGCATTATTCATATTTTTCAAGAGAAATTAACCATACATTTGAGTTGTTTAAGATATTTTTCTAAGATTAAGCTGCATAGAAGAACTGCTTTTAAAAACGCAACGTTTGATTTCTTTTTGGCTCGACTAGAATTGTAAATAAGAAGTGACATCTACTGCATATTTAGTTCTATATTTTGATTTCAGTACTGTCAAATTGGAAACATGGCGAATCACCTTAGGAAAATGTGGATTAATTTTAACTTTTCCCCAATATGAATCTTTTGTATAGCATCCTGTTGATTACGGATCTGGGGAAGCAGGGGAAGTGGCAGTCACCGGTGGTGTTCACACCGAAATCAGATACATTCCGTCCACGCATCAATATTCCCCATATGTAAGCATGATCGACTTTTTAAATTACATGTAAGAATCGGGTATGGATTATCAATATCACGTAATGCTGCGCTCTCGAGGACGAAACTTAACTCAATACTCCCAATCAGCTAAGAGTTGTGCAATTTGGATAATATTGAAATACCGATATCAATATATTTTAATTTTAGGGCACCCCCGGTCAAAGAGGTTATCAAGGGCCGACGGGACCAATGGGACTGAAAGGAGAAAAGGTTTGTCCTAATATCTGATATCGATACGATGTTTACAAATTACTAAATCCCAATGCATACACCTGATTTGTCAATTTGCAATGTAATTGAAGATCATGTATTGTGTACTTTTTACACATAGGGAGATCCTGGCCGAGATGGATTTCCTGGAGGTGATGGCGTATCCGGTCCGCCAGGACATATATTTATGCTTCCGGTATGTAAGCTCGTTTGAACAAATGCGCCATTAATGTAATAATGTTATTAATTCTGTTTAAGTTTCGGTAAAAAGTAATTTAGCCAGATGAAATATAATTTATGAAATGCTTAATAAAGACTGTTATAAATCTTAGTTACAGATTCAGGGTGAAACAAAGGGCCCAGACATGATGGAGCCAATGCGACAGCTGCTCAGCCAACACATGGTAATGTCAAATTTGGGAATAACTTCATCAATGTTGCACTCGAGTGTTGTGACAGCAGTGATTGTAACATATGAAATTAGAGTGAAGAGACGATAAAACAATTATTTTCTAATTTTTTTAGCAAGCAATGAGAGGCCCAATAGGTCCAATGGGTTTGACTGGCTTGCCGGGTCCTCATGTAAGAAAAATAAAATGTTTTCCATTACTGAAATATGTGCATTCGGATCACGCTAACAATAACCAGAGACTGTTTCATGTATTGTAGGGATTGCCTGGTTCAGAGGGTGCAAAAGGTCAGGAAGGCGAGTTGGGTGAACAAGGCCCGAGAGGATTGCGCGGGATGATGGGTTTGCCAGGACGAGAAGGTAGAAGGGTGAGTTACAATATTAAAATATCTATCCGAGTTTACAAATGCAAAAGAGCATTTGTGATTGCAGTAATGATGATTTTTTGCTAGACTAACAATGTTCTGTTTTATGAGTTTTTTTCTGAGTCTGCAAATTTGTCCCAATGAATGAATCGACTTATAAATTTTATTTAACGGACTCGAAAGGGCTGATAGATGTGCACAGGATGACTTGCGCATTTCATTTCGCCCTACTAAATATATGAAATAGATGACTTTCATTTAAATGTATATGGTGGGCTATAAATGTTATGTATGTGATTATTTATAGGGGAAACCAGGTCGTGATGGTGAGCGAGGATTATCTGGACAACCCGGACAAAAGGTATGAAATATCACTTAAAACATTTAATTTTATGGTTGCTAGCTCTAGTGTCTAATCAAAGTGATGCTTTTCATCATCTGATCAGGGCGAAAACGGATTACCCGGGATGTCTGGAATGCCTGGAGAGAAGGGAGAAAGGGTGAGAGATTAAATTTGTAGCAGAATCGAAAATTTAATAATTAAGTGTTGATTCAATTATTAATGAAATATTATCTTATCCAGGGTTTAGCTGGAAGTGCAGGAGAAATAGGTCTACCCGGGCATGATGGAATGCAGGTATAAAACCATTCGTGCGTCTTGTAAATTGTTTGTGCGGCACAGTTTGTATATTCAGATACATTTTTTAAAAGTGATCTTCGTTAGTTTAATTTAATAATTTTTAAAATTTAAATCAATTTATTGGAATTGTTCAAACATTAATTGATGTTTCAATAATTACATTTATAGGGAGACGAAGGACCTCCAGGTTAGAAAATTTAGTTTTTCGCACTGTTCGATAACAGACTATTTCCAACTTTTACATAAAATTAATTTGAGTTGTTTTTGTATAGGACTTCCCGGTGTTCCGGGCGAATTGGTAAGTCGGTGCTAATGACATACAATAGATTTCAAGATTTAAAAAAAAATGTGTTTGACATTAACTTACTCACAATCTGCCAAATTCTAATGCAGGGACCAAGGGGTTTTCCTGGACCACGTGGCTTTCCAGGATTGGCGGGACCTCCGGTGAATTTCAATTGTTTTTGGTATGGTTAAGCCATGAATATCTTAATGACGAATAAGTTTGTAAATCTTTTGTGCTCTTTAATATTAAGGGAATACCGGGAACAGAAGGCCAATCTGGACCAAAAGGAAACATGGCAAGCTCTTTTCCTTTATCTTCTTAAAGACAATGATTATGACCCAACTTTGAACCAGTTTAACAAACTGATAATAATCAATTACAATATAATAAACTATTTATATTAAAATCTAATATGAACAATAAGCGTATAGCACAAGAAATTGTTGAGCTCCTATAAATGTATTCTCAATTTTTAGGGGACTACAGGCCAGTCGGGGCCACCTGGCCAATCTGGAAGTACAGGACCAAATGCAAGTTCATTTAATTTCCTTTTGCGCCATTTTGATTTTAGTATGACAGTTGTATAAATTGCTAATATGTTTATTTTCAGGGTCCCCCAGGGCCACAAGGATTGCAAGGCCCACCAGGACAATCAGGT